>CM076581.1:188019414-188259492 GCA_034641835.2 Pinus albicaulis
AGTTGATTTTGTGTTCATTATTAATCAACATAAATTAATTTCTATGATTTAAAAAATGTCATACAATATGCATGTTCATCTAATATGAAAACACAAAGCTGCATATTTTAATTAGAATACTAAACAATATCAATTGCAACTATAAATAATTTCAACCACATAAATTATTTTATATGAAATGTTAAAGTATTACAATATTATTTTCCAACTTAATATTGGTTGGACTAAAATTTACACATGAAATGGTGTTTTATCACTTCAAAACATTATCGTTGTATTTTCAAGGCATTGCAGGTGAATTCACCATCTCTGAAGACTTGACCATCAGTCTTTATATGTGTTTTATGCGGGATATTGGCTCTAAGAGTATCACTAGACCAATTCTCCTCTCTCTCCTTTTTCATTTGTCGCTCTAATGTTATTGCTCCCCTCTTTTTTCAATTCATTCTTCTTACCATCAATATTGAGTTCATTTTCTGAAAACAAAAGATACAATGCAAAGTGTAAAACATTAAAGACAATGAACGATAGAATATAAACCAAATTTAGACTATAAATATCTTATATGACATATACCTCAACATTATCAATGTCAAAGCCATTTTTCCCCATATATACAAGTAAGAAACTCGAACAAATTTTTTTCATTTGGGTGATAATTGTCACTATAATGTAGTCAGATAACCTGTATAAACAAAGAAAATAAAATTTCACCATATATAGAAAAGAACACCTTAGTAACTTAGTATTCAAATTTCAAGGAAAGCGAGGGAACAATCATGTCAACTAAGTTATATACTAAAAGGCTCAAGTTAAGATAACTAGAAAACAAATAATCCGAGGTGAAGTGTTTAATCCTTGTCGTTTTATTCATAAAAGAACATTTTATTTTCTAACATGAACTTAGTCAAGTATATGAACAACATGTACTCAAATAAAAACATGAAAGTAACTTTTTCTAATAGTCATGAAAATATTTTAACACAAAAATAGCTATAAGGATTCCAATCAATAAGTGTAATGCCAATTTCATCTTCAAGCTTTGGTTTTTGTTTAAATGGACATAGTACTAAGTATTTTCAATTTCAATAGTTAAAAGACAAAAAAATCAAAAAGAAACGTCCAAAATAAAATCAAACAATAAAAAGAGGATATCATGGAATGGAAATTGCAATTAGTAAAAAATTTGGTTACCTATCCACCGATGTTGCGTCCGGCATTCCTAAAACATTCGCTTGCCAAAAATAACCATGAGGTGAAATAATAACAACATTAAAAACCATAGGAATACCATCAGGAAACATTTCCAAAGTTGATGGCTTAGGTGTCTAAGCGATCTCTTAACAATGAATGAACCATATCCAAGACGTGATATGCATTGTCTCCCACCCTTTTCCCAATCACATTTCCGTAACCCGCCCACACAGAGTCAAGTAACAATCAAACAAAGACATTGAAATTTGTTTTTTCTCTTTTATATCTATAAAATTTGAATCGATTTGCTCTAAGCGAACATATTAATTCATATTTAAAGCTCGACATATGAGAAAGTATCAATCAAACAAGACATCGTAAAAATCGACCTCAATGAGGTCCTCAAACAATTTCTACAATATCAATATTTTTCTTTGTTGTGATATCTGGGTAGAAAAAGAAAATATCTACAAAAGAAAATGCATATATTACTTATGGTCAAACTTTGTATATGGTGTATTCTTAAGCAGCTGTTTAAGATGTTCCTTCGTCTTACTAAAGTGAATTGTAGCTTGTTTAAACTATGTATTATTTCATTCAAGATCAATTTCTGTAAGATAAATGTAACACGTGATTATTTCCATTCCTCAACATACAACATATGATAAATGGAAAGTCACATAAAACCAAGAGCAACCTCTTTTTCTAATCAAAACAAACAAATGGACAGGTCTCTAATAAAACTTCATTATAATATTAGAAAATTAAAAAGAGAGTGGACCATTTTTGTTGTTTGAATTTGCCTATTTTTACATGAAGAAAGCTTTCTAGCTTGAAGAACCAACAAATGAGGGAAGTCATAAATGTGAAAAAATATGTTGACCTAATTTGTAGACTTTCTTCAAAATGATGTAAATGATGCCATTTTCGTATGTGGTAACTTCAGTAATAAGAAATGGTATGTATTCTAATAAATTACATTTCAATGACTACCATGGGCCTCCATAGGTTATCGATCCTCGTGTGTTAATCTTGATGATGAAAGAGAGATGGAAACGATAAGTATGGGTGGTCATAGTTTGTATTGTGGATATATTCAAACCAAGGTCATCATCTCCAATGAACCCAGGTTCTCGATGGTAACCTCCGGATCTAGTCTTCACTCAATTTCATTCCATCATACTTTGCCGAAGACCAAGAGGATTACAATGGTCCTTCAACGATAACAGGGTTGCTTTTGAGGTCATAAAATAAAGCTTATCCAAAGAAAAATGGATTTTTGGGCTCCAAGAGATATGGATAATCTAAATGATAACAATTATATGTTTTTCTCCCAATACCATTCAAATGTAGGGATACATTTTGTGGGTTTTACTAATAAATAGAATGAGAGAATCTATCCATGAGGAGAATCTACTAGTCATTATGATTTAGGAACACTTCCGAGATAATAAGGCTATTTAGGTTCAAATCAAAGATGGTGTTGATTCTTGTAGTTCCCTCGCCTGTTGGTAGTTTTTAAGGTAGGAATTTCGCTCTGCTGGTGGGGTCCTTCAAGATAATTGCATCTCAGCCTTGGTCCTATCACCCACAAGAAAAACATAATCAACAAAGAGTAAATATGTCAAGTTTAGGCAATTCCTATTTGTATAGTTGTCAAGATTATAGTTCTTTACTCTATTATAACTCGTTGTGACTACCTACTCTACAAGAAAAATGGCGTAGGAGACATTAGTCATACCTACCCAGCATGGTTCTGGTAGGCATGATAGAAGAATAGGTTGAGCCATTAATTAGAATTGCACATATATTGAGGAAATACAATTTATTATCTACAAGCAATTGCACATTGAACCCCATATGGATGTGAGCAGCCCTAAATAAAGCCATTTTTATCTATCATATGCCTTGGAAAGACAAAACTCATTAACATTGCTTGTAATTTTTTGGTTTCATGTTATAAATTCTCTTGGAGAAACTCTCATGAATTCCACCGATTTTTCTCCCTAGCATGCAAACTAGCTTTTTCTTTTCCAAGTTTACGTAATTGGAAAAATAAGTCAACTTTGTTTACAAGCGCTCGGGGTGAATCCTGATAACTCGTATGGGGACCGAAGCTGGCCACGTCTTCATGCTCAGATGGAGAACATTCCAAGTTCTTTGCTTCTCTCCACCGATAGAATTAACAAAATTATCGTTGCGCCTTTGTCTAGCATTATCACTTGATCTGCATTGTTTATTCTTCACATTTCTAAGTTTTGAATCTCGATTTAATGCCATCCTCATTGCATGTTGGACTCTTCAATGTTCCCACAAGAACATTAATATTATCAAACTTCATATATTTTATCGTCACTACCCGCATCCTTTGTAGAAAACTCTATAACTAACCCAAAATTTTTCTATTTTTCCTCTATATCCCTCACCAAAGCCCAAAGATGAATACATATCAACAATGACTAATTCACCAGATTCTCGAATCTGTAAAGGTTCCAAGGTTCCCCTAGAAATATCCTCTTCGGTGATCTCATCACAGATGATGAAAATCCTAACATTCCATGATCCTAATGGAAAAATCAACTCCATGGTATTCATCTACCCATGTTATCCATCCACCCATGGAATTTACCCATGGTATTGTAATGGAATCACCCATGGTATTCATCCACCCATGATATTTATTCACGTTGTATTTTAAGTGACCCATGGTATGTATCCACCCATGGTATTCATCCAGTGACATGGGATTTACCCATGGTATTGTAAGTGGTATCTACCCATGGTATCCACCTATGGTATTGAATCTCAAAAAGGCTACAATGACAAGCTCTACTTTGTAAAAGGACAGACAGGGTCCACCACAATGTAGCTTCATACATTTATTCTCTATTTTAATAAAACAAGTTTCTTCGTGGTTTTGTTTGTTCTCGTGTTCTCTCTTTTTGATCTTCATATGGCAACGGTGGCGCTGGGCTCCACATCAATAATATGTTTCCCTTTGTCATTCCCCTTGTCAAAGTTCTCGATTCGCAGTCGCAGCATGCATATTAATCATAAAGCCCTCATCTTGGCCACCAAGAACTTCTTGGCCCGACACTACCTGTGTTGTGAGTGGAGTTTGAGGAACTCACACCACTTTCTCCCGTGTCCTCTTTTTTGGATTTGTGTGCTGTTATTTTCAGGCTTGACAAGTTGTCTTGAGATGCCATGCTCCGGGGCTCTGCCTCCTTTGTTGTGTCACACCTTTCTCTTCGCTTTCTTTGGATTTGCGCATTCAAAAGTCTCGCTTTCTTCTCGTTGAATTTCTCTTCGTCATCGGGCAGATAACAAGATGCCGCGTACCTGCTTAGAGATGTCGAGGAACTCCATTTCCTCCCCGAATTTATCCGTGCAAACAACCGTAATACTTTAGCACCAAATGTTTCTCCTAATCTTTGATACCCAACTTTGTGCATGTGGTATGGAATGATTCACCGCCCTCATGCACATCTTGATCCATTTGTTGTCGCAAGTGGTCCATTGTATGTACTTGTCCTCAGAAGCCTCACGGATAGTATTGTCTCCTGATGGCATTCTGTGTAGGGCACCCAAGTGGGTATGGTTGAGAAAAGAGAGGGTTATGTCTCGTCCTTTTTCTCACAAAAGAGGTTTCCCCAACGCCCCGACATGGGGGGAAGCCGGAGAGTGAAAAATAATCTTCTTCTGTTAGGCAAGTCATGAATAGAGAACATCTCCTTCTAATAGATTCAACTACTCATCTATGGCATTCGCATCTATTTGACCCTCAAATATGGGAATGTCAAAATTTACTTGTACCTTTAAGGGGAGTTGCACCTCCGTGAGTGGTTGTCGGATGCAAATGCGCCGGGCCGGGGTGGGCGCCCATTGAAGGATCCGGAAAATTATCCATCATCGCGTTCTCTTTTTTCAAGGGCCTCTCGAGCAATATTTGACAGATCTCTCGTTTCGATATTTTTCGCTTCCCATGGGTGTCTACTCCGTGGGGTTTGCGAGGCCGACCTTGCAAAGGTTCCACCAAGATCGAGTCCTAACTTCCTTATACCCCGACCTCATTGGGGACATGCAAATAAGGATCGAGAAAAAGCAAAACCGCTTTGATACCAAGTGACCCATGGTATGTATCCACCCATGGTATTCATCCACACATGGGATTTACCCATGGTATTATAAGTGGTATTTACCCATGGCATTGGACCATGCATCCACCATGGTATTATATCTCAAAAAAGACTATAAATAACAAGCCTCACTTTGTAAAAGGACATATTGTCTACCACAATGTGCTTCTAAATTTATTCTCTGCTTTACTAAAACAAGTTTCTTCGTGGTTTTATTTTCAGGTTTCTTTTTTTTCTTAGCATTGTAATTTTGCGTATCCTGGGTTAGATCCATTTCAACCCTTTTAGACTTTGGGGGCCTCACCCCAAGATCCGGACTGGCACGATTCAGATTACAAATCCATGGGAATGAGGGTTTGAAGCATATTTCATTTTCATTTTTTGTAACAATCTTCAGCGTACTCCATGAATTTCTTGCGCTGGTGAGTTTGAAGATCAGATCTGAAAATTTCAGAAACTTTACAAAATCGAAGACTAGATATGGATTCTCAAAACAAAACCCAAATTCAAAAACAAATCAGTCGAATTGGAGTTCGTATGAGGGGAGATATCGGCTGATTCTGAATCAGCAATGTTGCGTAAAATGCCCCGACAACAATTCGTGGACGACGACTTCCGTCGATGGCTATAGATCCGAGCTCCCCTTGAAAAATCACCCAAGTTAAAAAAATAAATCGATTGAATCGTAGTCCGAATGTGGGAGTTATCGTTGATTTAAAATCAACTATTTTTTTTCAAAAATTTTAAGGACTATGAGACAGTTTTCAACATGATCCGAGAGTTCAGGAGTCTCCGCATAGTAGTTTCAAGCACATGGGAAGATGCAGACTGATCATTTCCATTTCCAAAATAGGTTTTAATAAATATTTCGAGTTATATTGATCGGAGTTATGCTCATTTTAAATCGAGCAGCATTCGGAGCGAGTTCCCTTTGGAGACGTGCCCTCCCACCTCACTTTATAGGCACTGCCTACACATTCACTTCGCCCAGCATAGCGCATTTGTCTTGGGTTATTTTGGAGACGTGCTCCCTCCCCACCCCAAGCTATGTAGGCACCCTCGCTACTTCATCAACAATCAACATCAATGCTATGGGTCAACCACACAAAATCCTTTTCATCGAAGTCCGCACACCGTTAGTCACATGCTTGGTCACAATAATTACAGTATCTATATCTTCGGATCTTCGTTTGTCATGTTTTTTGGTTCATCCACAAATCCACACTTCATCAAAGTCCATTTTCTAGGTCGCACACTCGTCAATATCACAAATGGTCACAAGCATTACAGGTATTCTATCTTTTTGGATCTTCGTTCATCACTATTATGGGTCAACTACACAAAACCATTCTGCCTCTTCATATTCAACAAAGGCTTCTCAAAGAGGAACTTCACGCAAGGGGGACCATTGCTTTGGCGAGGGAGGAATGATCCCGAATGGAAAATGGCATCAACTCATGGTTTTCATCTACCCATGTTATCCATCCACCCATGGAATTTACCCATGGTATTGTAAATGGCATCGACCCATGGTATTCATCCACCCATGATATTTATTCACCCATGGTATTATAAGTGACCCATGGTATGTATCCACCCATGGTATTCATCCACACATGGGATTTACCCATGGTATTGTAAGTGGTATCTACCCATAGTATTGGCCCATAGTATCCACCTATGGTATTGTATCTCAAAAAAGGCTATAAATAACAAGCCTCACTTTGTAAAAGGACAGTTGTCACAATGTAGCTTCTACAGTTATTCTCTGTTTTAATAAAACAAGTTTCTTTGTGGTTTTATTTTCTTTGTGTTCTCTCTTTTTTCTGGCATTCTAATTTTGCAGATCTTGTCAGATCTATTTCAAATTTTTAGATCTTGGGGGTCTCCCCTAAGATCTGGATTAGTGGTATCAGAGCCAGGTTACGTCTCCATGGGAATGAGGGTTTGAAACATATTTCAGTTTCAATGTTTTGCAACAATCTTCAGCAAAATCCATGAATTTTTTTAGGTACATACATTTTCGGATGGGGTCTGAAAATTTTGGTGGTGCAAAAAAAGACCGTATCTATAGATTCCTGTGAATAAATACTTAATTTATGTAGAAATTTGAATAAGCGATATGTTATCCAAGAGATTCTCCTGATCACACACTATTTTAGCTTCATGCATAATACATAATCTCTTCTACCATTGATCATCACATGCGGAAATAAAATCAATTGCATGCATACATTAAAACCATAAACAATCACGCATATGAACACAGTATTTAATGGAAAAGCTTAAAGCTGAAAACCCCAACTATCTGTATATTATACATGCCATGGAGATCATGTAACAATCATAGTACAAAAGCTCCTCACAAGCTCTCATGCACACCCTCAATTGCTACACACTATCAAGTTAGATCTAGCAAAGCTCATGCTCCAACCCTTAGCCACTTGATAGTCAGCCTCTATTGCGTTTTCAAGCTATGGGATGGCCTCTTTATATAGATAAACCACCAGCCTAAACTGCGCAATCCTCATGGGCTTACTCCACCTATCTGTGTGTTTTCAAATAGCAATAAGTATAGTCTGGCAGAGTAGTTAACACACTCTTTCACCTGTTACACCTTTGTTCTCCTTTTGAAAGCATCCATGCCCAGAAGGGAGCGAAAGTGTATTCTTTAGTTGATTTATGAGTTTATAATTAGTGAATTAATTAATAATTAATTCACACCACTCTCACTAATTGTATCAATCAGTTAGACTAGATACAACTAGCTCAACTAAGTTAAACTGAACACAACTCCATTAACTGTCTCATAAACTCCACCAAACTCTGTCACATGAGTTCTAACTGAATTCAACCATGCAATAGCTCCACTAAACCCTAGGAATAGTGTAATTCCTTGTCAGCTGCAGTGCACATCCAGAACATCAGGCGAAGTGCTCCAAGAGGATAAGATGATGTTTATAGTCTAAATATTATTAAGGGTTAATAATATTCGACTGTTCTATTTTTTAGGATAGGCGAGTCTAAAATAAATAAGGAAGCCTATAGGTCCAAAACAGATGTCCATCTATTTTTACCAACATGACCAATACTCCAAAGACAACATCACCCAGCCTGGACCATGCTCCCCTTGTAAAAATAGACATAGTCTAAAAATAGATTTTTAGGCAAAATGACATATTGGTCCCCACCTAGTTTAGGTGATCACTTTCCAACTAGGATCAGGAAAGATGTTTCAGGAGGCCTCCTTCACTGTTTCTTGTTGCCATTTTCAACAATTTCAAAAAAAAAATCGGTCGAATCGAAGTCCGGATGTGGGAGTTATCGTTGATTTAAAATCAACTATTTTTTCAGAAATTTTGTGACGGCGAGATAGTTCCAGCGCAAATCTGAGAGTCTAGAGTCTCCAGATAGTGGTTTCAAACACATGAGAAGATGCAGAATGATCATTCCATTTCCAAAAATATGTTATAATAAATATTCTGAGTTATATTGACCAAGTTTTCTCATTTTAAATCTGGAGCAGCATTTGGAGCGGGTTCCCTTTGGAGACGTGCCCTCCCACCCCGCTTTAGTAGGCACCTGATTCACATTCATCAGTTTCATCATAGTAGCATTCGGCTTGGGTTATTTGGAGACGTGCCCTCCCACCCCAAGCTATGTAGGCACCTACTACTTCATCAACAATCAGCATCATAGTTATGGGTCAACTGCACAAAATCATTTTCATCGAAGTCCATTTGCTAGGCCGCACACTGTTAGTCACACAGTTGGTCACAAGAATTACAGGGTATCTCTATCCTCGGATCTTCATTTTTCATGGTTTTGGTTCATCCACAAACCCACACTTCATCGAAGTCCATTTTCTAGGCCGCACACTGTCAATATCACAGTTGGTCACAAGCATTACAGGGTATCTCTATCCTCGGATCTTCGTTCATCACGGTTATGGGTTAAATACACAAAACCCTTCTCTTCAGTGGCTCTTCATATTCAACAAAGGCTTCTCAGGAGGGAAATTCACGCAATGGGGACCATTGCTTCTTAAGGAGGGAGGAATGATCCGAATGGAAAATGGCATCAACCCATGGTATTCATCTACCCATGTTATCCATCCACCCATGGAATTTACCCATGGTATTGTAAATGGAATCGACCCATGGTATTCATCCACCCATGATATTTATTCGCCCATGGTATTGTAAGTGATCCATGGTATGTATCCACCCATGGTTTTCATCCACACATGGGATTTACCCATGGTATTGTAAGTGGTATCTACCCATGGTATTGGCCCATGGTATCCACCTATGGTATTGTATCTCAAAAAAGGCTATAAATAACAAGCCTCACTTTGTAAAAGGACAGATTTTTCCACCACAATGTAGCTTCTATAGTTATTCTATGTTTTAATAAAACAAGTTTCTTTGTGGTTTTATTTTCTTTGTGTTCTCCTTTTTTTCATGGCATTGTAATTTTGCAGATCTTGTCAGATCTATTTCAAATTTTTAGATCTTGGGGGACTCCTCCCAAGATCCGGATCAGTGGTATCAGATTCAGGTTACGCCTCCATGGGAATGATGGTTTGAAACATATTTCAGTTTCAATGTTTTGCAGCAATCTTCAGCAAAATCCATGAATTTTTTTGGGCGGCGCATTTTCAGATCAGATCTAAAAATTTTGGTGAAAATTTTTCAAAAAAAAGACCAGATCTGGATTCCCTGCGAAAAAATACTTAATTTAAAAAAAAAAATCGGTCAAATCAAATTCCGAATGTGGGAGTTATCGTTGATTTAAAATAAACTATTTTTTCAGAAATTTTGTGACGGCGAGATAGTTCCAGCGCGAATATGAGAGTCTAGAGTCTCCAGATAGTGGTTTCAAACACATGAGAAGATGCACAATGATCATTCCATTTCCAAAAATAGGTTATAATAAATATTTTGAGTTATATTGACCGAGTTTTCTCATTTTAAATCTGGAGCAGCATTTGGAGCGGGTTCCCTTTGGAGACGTGCCCTCCCACCCTACTTTAGTAGGCACCTGCTTCACATTCATCAGTTTCATCATAGCAACGTTCGGCTTGGGTTATTTGGAGACGTGCCCTCCCACCCCAAGCTATGTAGGCACCTGCTACTTCATCAATAATCAGCATCACAGTTATGGGTCAGCTGCACAAAATCATTTTCATAGAAGTCCATTTGCTAGGCCGCACACTGTTAGTCACACAGTTGGTCACAAGCATTACAAAGTATCTCTATCCCCGGATCTTTGTTTGTCATGGTTTTGGTTCATCCACAAACCCACACTTCATCGAAGTCCATTTGCTAGGCCACACACTGTCAATATCATAGTTGGTCACAAGCATTACAGGGTATCTCTATCCTCGGATCTTCGTTCATCACGGTTATGGGTTAACTACACAAAACCCTTCTCTTCAGTGGCTCTTCATATTCAACAAAGGCTTCTCTGGAGGGAACTTCACACAATGGGGACCATTGATTCTTAAGGAGGGAGGAATGATCCGAATGGAAAATGGCATCAACTCATGGTATTCATCTACCCATGTTATCCATCCACCCATGGAATTTACCCATGGTATTGTAAATGGAATCGACCCATGGTATTCATCCACCCATGATATTTATTCACCCATGGTATTATAAGTGACCCATGGTATGTATCCACCCATGGTATTCATCCACACATGGGATTTACCCATAGTATTGTAAGGCATATCTACCCATGGTATTGGCCCATGGTATCCACCTATGGTATTGTATCTCAAAAAAGGCTATAAATAACAAGCCTCACTTTTCAGAAAAGGACAAGATTGTCTCGCCACAATGTAGCTTCTACATTTATTCTCTATTTTAATAAAACAAGTTTCTTTGTAGTTTTATTTTCTTTGTGTTCTCTCTCTTTTTTCCGGCATTCTAATTTTTCGTATCTCACGATCCATTTCAATTTTTTAGATCTTGGGGGCCTCCCCCCAAGATCTGGATCATCTAGAACTTGAAAATCGTTCCCCTTTTTTGTTTGGAATAATGGCTTCACTAGGGATAATGGGACCAAGCCTTTAAATATAAGTGAATGAGTGTGAGGTGTAAAATAGTGAAATGGGTGTGATAAATTGAAATTAAAATCAACTTAAATATGTATATGTCTATTTATCTATATCTCGAGACTTAACTTACTCTTATATACGATTTAAAATATTTCCTTAAGTGAAAGATAATATAGATCATCAAACACTTAAAAGAAGTAAATACAAGTAATAAGAAGTAACATACAAGTAAGATGATTAATTTGATTAAATACTTAATCAAATTAATGTTTAACGCATATTGCATAAATATCTCGTTGTTTCACACATACATTTAAAGATGGAAATATCACATGTTCAATAGTAAATAAGTACTTAATTGTGTTTAAAGAACATACATAGCAAAACAATTTAAAAAAGGTATGACTATTGATCACATATAGACACAACAATAATATAAAGATAAAAGTGCCTAATATATCAAAGCCGAGCTCATAAGAAAATAGTCTTGGTCCAAATTCTTCTATTAAGATGATTCAAAAAGTACAAGAGTGCAACTTTCCAAAGCCTTCATTACAAAAATTTAACCTTTTTCTTAAAGACATGAAAGGGTATTTATAGTTGAGACTTAAACCTGTAAAAATAGTAAATACACGAAACGTTGAGGAGGTTTAAACAACCACCCTTAAAATAAACTTAAAAGGACAAAAATAGATTGTGTTTTAATAATAACATCAAGAATGAGAAGTTATTGATTTCCCATTTGTTGTCTTAATTCGTAGATATCCAACATGGGCTTCAATTCAGGAGGTTGGAGTTGGCCTTTATGTGCATCTGTCCCATATATACAACATATTAGGAGCATTGAAGCATGGGAAGTGGTATTGGCAAGGCATCGCAACATTAGCCATTGGCTATGTGGCTTTACTAAATATTGCCAATACTATTCAAGATTCAAATTTGATAATTTTTTAGTATCATATTCCTTTTTCTTGGACTAATCTCCATAAGACTTCATCAATATTTTAACATCGAAATATGAATCAATCGATACTTGAATTAGATTAGCACCAAATTGTGTTCTCGCTTATAGATTCATTAAGGTTGTCATGGCGTCTCTCATTAATCGTAAATGGACCTTTCAAACCTTGTTTCAATTTTATATCCTAGTCTCTAAAGAGGATTTCTTTTTGTGAATCGTTATATCCTTGGAGGATTTGCTGGTATTCCTTTGCAATCGGCCCTACCATATGATAATCAAATTTTTTCATCAATGTCATCAAAGTATACCCTTAGATCAAACAATTGATTCATCAAGAATCAATGGTTTGACATAGATCATGCATTGCTGCCAACTTTTGGCAAATTACCGCCCGCCGCCGAGCAAGGAGAGTATTAAGTTCTATTGCCTCTTTTCGAAATCCTTAATCTTAGGATTATCCTTCAATCGATCAATTTAAATTGGAGTTCTCAGAATCGAGTATCTTTAACTCGACATCGCCTTCATGCTAGAGCTTCATTTGTAATTGGGAAAGTTGTACTTACAATTTTTTATCAATGCTTTGTTTTTCTTTCAATAATTCCTACTCCAACTATTGGATCCTATCATCTTTGTTCCCACTAATGGTTGCACCTTTGAAGCCTTTATCAATAATAGTTGCAGCATAGGCCCTCGAAAAAACTACAATAGGCTTGTTAGATCATCAGAGGGGTTTGTTTGTGGATCTTTCCACACAACATCCAGCAATACATCTCTAGGGACTAGTGCCTGGGATTGCTCAACTCTCCTTCTATTCCTTTGCCTGCTCATTATGACCCTATGCCTAAGACTGTAAAATATATCTAGAGGAGGTATTCTTCTATTTTTAGAACAATCTATGAAGTGGGGTGTGTCGGGATGAATTCCACATCATCTATGTTGACAACTTTGTCAGAAGCCCTAGTAGTAAGCGGGTTCTGCTTATTAGTTTCAGGAGTACTAATTGTTTCTTTTGGAGTTGAGGTTTGTACCTCCTCGGATCCTTAATTATTAATCTCTTGATCAAATTGATTTCATATTTTATCTAAATCATTGCCAAACAATGGTTCTCTAGTTTGTTACGTTGTTGATGTAGTTTCCTTTGTTCCTTGTGCCATATCACTATCTTTTGTAGATTGTGCCAAAGCTTGATATAATTGTCGAATTCATTGAGAAATCCTCAATGTGTCAAGAGGGAGTTTTTCTAACCTTTTAATTATGTATTCTCTGAACCTATTCAATTCCTTTGGATTTAATCAGGCTTCTGCTAACCTTTCTACCTGAATGTATGCTTGAGAAGATTCAAATAAATCATCAAAATCATTAGGTTCATATATGAATTGTCTCACTTTAACCTGAGTAGTGAAATATTTTTCCATGTTGTTTGGGTCATATTGCCTGCACGAAATAGTGGGAAAGTTCAGGCATTGTATCTGATCAATTTCAAGCACAACGTGCTTGAATCTATCCAAAGCATATACTCCATAGTGAATAGGTATTAGTGTACAGACATATTTCTTTGCTTCTTTCAGGGCTTTAGTTAGGTAATTTCCAATAGTTTGATAGGAAACCTCTCGGGGCAAAATCTTGTCAAGGACATAGAGCGAGAGAAGATGTGGACTGTCCAGACTGCCAAAAACCCTAACATAAGTAAATGAATCCTCCCCAAACCATTTTCCTATGGTTTTAAAATCATCCCTAGCCTCATTAGATAGTCTGGGGGCTTTTTCGTCAAAGACATTTTTGTCTAAAGGCAACATAACTCCATGACAAATTTTGTAGAAATGCGGTTGGAAATTAGACTCTGAGAGGATATTATGATATATGTGGATAGGAGTAGCATCATCTAGGGTCCATTTCCATCCCATGGATGGAAAATCAGAGGTTTGTTAATATATGCACTCATATGAATAGGGGGCATTATCTTAGTGGAGATATTTTGTTTGCTTCTATAAGCTCGGATTTGGGAAGTTATGTTATTTGATAGGATAGTGGCCCAATCCATTATATAGGAGTTTGCTACAACATCAATTAAAGGGACCCATTCAACTGTAAACTTCTATGTATTGGGATATCCAAACAATCTACGCATCATACCAGCAGTATAACAAAGAGAGCCAACAAGAGAATCTATGGAGTACATACCCTTTTCTTCATGCTTGTGTTTGTTTGGATCCCATCTCCACTGCCTGATTAGCTATGATTGATCTTTTTTTTCGTCTGCAAACTTCTGAAGGAAGTGTTTATCATATATCTCCTGAGGGTCTAGTAGATGATACATCTTCTACAAGTCCTTGGCTATGAAATACCCAATTATTGTCTGTCTTGAGGTTAGGAAGGTCCTTTCTAAAATTTTCAATAATCCACTTAACCATATCAGTGTAGGGTAGAATCTTAGGCTGAGCAGTGATTGTATATTGGAGGAAGGAATTAGCGACGTCAGCGCAGGTAGTTTCAAAAGACGATGAGGAGTCATCAACCATGGCTTTCCTTTTAATCACTCTGGGTTCTTCATTTTCAAACAGTTTGTACATGGCTTCCCAAGAAGAGCTTCCAGAATATGTGGTGCACTTTGTATCAGAGAAAAATGGATGCATCTCAGTTATCTCTGGATTAGGTGGAGCCGCTTATGGTTGGACCACATCATTTTTGTTCTTCTTGTTCACTTTCGATATTTCGCTCAGGTTTTGCTTATCGGGGCTAGCCTGCAAGAGAGAGAGTGTAGAGAATGAAGAAAAAAACCCTTGGAATGCAATAAAATTATGACAAAAATGACCAAGTGATATCAAATATACGTTTAATGCAATAAACCTAGAAACACTAAATGAAAGCAATCAAATCATTTGCATTCTTGAGAACATAAATACTGTTACACTTGATCATTAATGAAAAATGTGCGTTCACATGGTCTTTTATACAAGTGAGTGCCTCGTCAGATGTCTCGCATCGCAAGTTTTCTTAAGTGCATAACTTAGAAGTTGCAACATTTACCTTTTGTCGATATGTGATCGGGTTTTATAATAGCTAGAAGATAATAACAGAGAGGCATATATCGGAGTCTATCATATCGCAGGATCTTAAGAGAAGGCTTCATTCAAGTTTCGTTGTGCGGTATAAGTATCATGATCGCAAAGTTGTGAAATGGTCATATGCGATGGGAAACTGCGATGTAGCGATTGCGATATCGGAGAACAACCACATCAGAGGATTGGAGCGGTTAAAACAAATGAAACAATGATATCATTCTTGCGATAGCGGGAATGCGTGACATGGATGGTTGGTGGTGCCAAATTTGGATTTTATATGCATGGAGGCTTTTTCCTTTGTTAAAGTTATTTAAGACTTTTTATATGTTTCTTTTAATTCGGGCAGATCGCATCACATTTTCCATGATAGGGTGCTTTGATTTGTTCTTGCAATTCACTATATGCGATGCGCAATATAGCCTTTCTAACCTTTGGTTTAAGTCCTTTGGCCAATAGAATTAAGACTTAAGTTCATATAGCAAAGCTTTTTTGTCCTTTGGAATAAATTGACTTGTTTTATTTCTTAAAAAGATTCTAAACTAAAAATTAAAAGGGTCCCCATTATTTAGTAAGTTAATTATCTAATTATAATGGGGGGTTGTTGAGCAGCACAACAGAAGGTTGCAATGTGATTTATTTAGTATTTGTCGTAGAAAACAACAAATAAATTGTTAAATAAAATTAACAATTAGGAGAATAATTTCCGGTTGATGCAATAGGATTTTGATTTAGAAATTTTCACATTTTGATGGGGCACCTGTGGTGGTGGAGCAATTTTATATGTGTCTAAAATCACTTTTTTAAGCTTCAATGTGGGTTGGGAAGGGGATCTAATAATTATGCGGAGTTGCTTAGCCTCAAACTTGTATTGTTCTTTGTTATTGAAAAGGGATGGACAAGACTTTGAATATTTGTTGACTCTTTGATTGTTATTAAATGGTTTGATGAGATTAACAGGATGTCAAACTGACATACTACTTGAGGACGTATTGAGGTTAAAGCTTTCTTTTGATTAGATTTCAAGTGTTCACATCTACATGGAAAGGAACACTATTGCAGATGCTATTTCCAAGGGTGGTGCAAAAAATCCAATGGGGACTTGGAAGATTAGGAGCACTTAGTAGACACATCCACGAAGTACTACCACAGGCATTTCTTTGACCGCAGATGGATGACCAGACTTCATTATACTTTCAATTTTTTTGGTTATATTCTCAAGATTTGTGTTGCTTAAACAACATGAATTTCATTTTTGCATCTATTTATAAGATGCCATGTATTTATATTGTTGACATTTTATATAATGGGACATGATATAAACTTTAAAGCTAGATTTTGATTTTTAGGATGGCTAACTATTTTTCTCATCAAAACATTTTTTTTTTTTGCATGAATAGAGTGTATATGTAACAATGTAATTTTCACTAAATTTAATAGAAATTACAATTTTTATTCGACAAAAATAATAATAATAATTTCAAAATATAATAAAATCAAACATCAAATTAATAAATAAATACAAAAATTTATCTTAGATCTCTTCTCCATTTACCAATTTCCTACTCAAGCATATATGCACTTGATTAATATTGTCAATAAAAAACTACATACATTTTAAACCCAACAATTATATTAAGGAACACTACATCAATCATGTGATTATTATTATTATCCAATTTTAAGGTCACGGCCAAAGCAGACACCAAATTGGTGCATGATACCCTTTGTTTGTGGGACAAGGGACCCACCTCTACGCAACGATTTGACTACTAAGTCTACAAAGGCATACATACTCTACCTCTATGGTTTTGAACCTGTGACCTCTTAGGAAGAAACATACATTTACCACTTAGTAGCTCCAAACCCAAATTTCCTCTACTACATTTCATGTGGCTCATTCCCACATTCCCATCGACAACTCTCATCAGATATTGAAAGCAATATAAGCCCTCAAACCTGCTGCAACCATTACCAAACCACAAATCCCAATACAAAATTTGGGCGTTGTCTAATTATTTGACGTTGTAGAATTTTAATTTGAAATTTGAGAAAATAAATTTTAGTTAAATTGTAATTTTTTTTATTTAAAATATATTTTTGATTAAATTTAATATCTAAAACATTAAAATTATGAAAAAATTGACAATTTAAAATTGCAAAATTTTGTTTTCTAACAATTATTTACTAAATTTAAAATATATATATATATATATAAAAGGCTTTATAATTTATAAGAAGTAGAATAACACAATCATATTAATAAATGTGATTGATATATTGATAGAATTATAGATATTTGAATGTATAATAACACCATTGACTTAAATTCAAATTTAATTTAACTATTTTACTTTCGAATAAATTAACACAAAAAAAACCATTACCATCATGAATTATCCATTATCTCTCTCACTCTATATTTAAAAATAAGAAATCCAGCAGAACACAACAACAACAAAAGAGACAAGTATTTCTCATTCCAATTATATATATAATAAAAATATTTTAAAAAAATAATTAATTAATAAAGCATAAAGCATAATAAAATAATTTTAAATTTTAAATAATTAATAACTCTGAAACCTATCATATTGATGGACATGAACATGATCATATTGGTGGACATAAATTATAGAACGTAAAAGGAAAGGGCATTGCTCAACTCTGTTAATCCTCGAATCGAATGAATTAAAAGTACTAATGTAAGAACCTATCATATTGATGGACATAGATTATAGAACATAAACGGAAGGGGCATTGAGCAACTTTGTTAATCCTGGATTCTAATAAATTAAAAGTACTAATGTGAGAATTATTGATGCATGCGGTTTATTTATGGTAAACATGTTCTGCTTTCTATGCCAATGTTTCGAATCCAAGGCGTTACCAGAACAACGTCAAGTGCTCTCGAAACGCAAGGTGACGATACCGATATTGCTATCAAAACAACTGTTTTGACAAAGAGGGCCGATTTGAAGAAACCCACCATGTTTTCAATATGATGTACCCTCCTCTCAACTCATCGGTTGCTGCTGCTGCTGCTTCTTATCATTCTCTCTTGCAGGGCTGCCTTAATAATGCTAAATCTTCACTGCCAGAAGCTAAGCTAGTCCATGCCCACATGATTCAAATGCATTTTCAATGCCAAGACATCTCCTTAGCGAACAAACTGGTCACTGTGTATGCCAAGTTTGGCTGTTTGGCAGACGCTCACAAGGTTTTCGATGAAATGCCGGACAGAGATGTGGTTTCATGGACTGCCATGATTTCAGCTTATGCTAGAGACGGGTACGCCAACAAAGCTCTGAAAATGTTCAATGTAATGAAACAAACTGGAGTCCAACCCAATCACTTCACATTTTCTAGCGTTCTCCCCGCTTGTGCGACCTTGGCTTCTTTGGAACAGGGTAGGGCGATCCATGAAGAGATAAACACAAGTGGGTTTATGTCTGAGGTGTTTGTAGGGAATGCCCTTGTGGATATGTATGCAAAATGTGGGAGTATAGAGGAAGCCCGCCATGTGTTTGACAAAATTCCTCAGAGGGATGTGGTATCGTGGAATGCAATGATTTCAGGGTATGCGCTAAATGGGCAAATTGAGAAAGCCCTGGAGCTGTTTCAGAAGATCCCCAATAGAAATGTAGTTTCCTGGACATCGATGATTACGGGGTATGCACAGAATGGGCTCGCAGTAGAGGCTCTGAAGCTTTTTCAACAAATGCAATGGGCTGGTGTGAAACCCATCTCTAATACTTTTGCCAGTGTCCTCTCAGCATGTGCTGACTTGGCAGCTCTTGATCAGGGCATGGAGGTTCATGAAGACATAATTAGAAGTCAATTCAAGTTCCATGTCTCTGTAGGGAATTCCTTAGTAGACATGTATTCAAAATGTGGGCAGATAAAGAATGCACACAATGTGTTTGGTAAAATGTCTGAACGAAATGTGGTCTCATGGACAGCCATGATTGGAGGGTATGTGCAGAACGGGCTTTGTGAAGAGGCCCTAACACTTTTTCGGCAGATGCAAAGGCTAAGTATCGGGGCAAACTTGAGAACTTCTGTCGCTGTTCTCCCGGCTTGTGCTGATTTGGCAGCCCTGGAACAGGGTATGGAAATCCATGGTGACATAATTAGAAATGGATTTCAGTATGATGTTTTTGTAGGTAATGCTCTTGTTGATATGTATGCAAAATGCGGAATTATAGAGAGTGCAAGAAATCTGTTTGACAAAATGTCTCTTCGAGATGTGGTATCCTGGACTGTAATCGTTGCAGGATATGCGTTACATGGTCATTCCCATGAAGCGCTCAAATTATTTGAGAAGATGCAGCAATCTGGTACAAATCCAAACCATGTCACCTTAGTGGCAGTGTTATGTGCCTGCTGCCATGCAGGCCTGGTAGATGAGGGCCGGCGATATTTTGATTACATGACTAAACATTATCACATCACACCTGCAATGGAGCATTATGGCTGCATGGTTGACCTTTTTGGCCGTGCAGGGTGTCTTACTGAGGCTGAAGATTTTATCAACCAAATGCCAATAAAACCTGATGTGACTGTGTGGGGTTGTTTACTTGGCGCATGTAGTTTCCATAACAACATAGAAGTAGGAGAAAGGGTTGCAGAACGATTTTTTGAGTTGGATCCTAAAAATTCAGCACCCTATGTGGTGCTATCTAACCTCTATGCCACAGCTGGCAGGTGGGGTGATATCGAAAAAATACGTAGATTGATGAAAGGCAAGAAGATAAAAAAGAAACCCGGGTGTAGTTGGATTGAGATCAACAAAAGGGTTCATTCTTTCCTCGTAGGAGACAAGCCACACAAGGAGACGGAAAATTCATGAATGGTTGGAAAGATTATAAGGGTAAGATGAATGTGGCAGGGAATGTGCCTGAAATGAACTGTTTGCCGAATGGCACTGTAGAGTTGTGAACCATTATTTGGATTAAAAACCTGATTGTTTTCGCCCTTTTTTATTAAAACCAAATAACTTTCTTTCCATTTTCTGTTGAAAAGAGGTTCTATAAACCAGATTGGTCTCAGAAGAAGTTAAAAGAAAAACAATCAGAGTTAGTGGTTGCACCTGGGTTTAACAGCATGTATGTAACAGGGACAGACAAAGTTATTGCAGGTTATGTTGGTAATGCTAACTAAATCATCTATCTTTTTTTATCCAGGAAAACTGTGGGTGGATGCTTCCCCACAGTCGTGGCTAGCTTCCTTAGTAAACTCATCAGTGCATCTCACCCCAATGGATTTGAAACATGTTAACGCAGAACTAGCTAAAAGCACAGAAACGTTGGCAACAACCAATTGAGCTTAGCCAAATCAACTATCGATATATTATAGAAAATTTGTCTACATTTGCTTGTCTTTATATTAATTGCAAATTGATTGATTTGTGTTATTTAACAGTGATGAAGGAAATAACTTTATTAATTTTGTCTGTATTCTCAAAGTGATATATTCAATATTCAAAGTAGGGAAACAAATTAGAATGCTTGTGGCGCTCAGACCAAACAGATATATTGATTTCCTTGCAGGTCCTTTCAGTGATTCAATTATATTTTAAGCAAAGCAGAACATCCTGCACCTGAAGATGACAATCTTCGTTCAAGATGACAATCATCGTTCAAGGTCATCAAATCTTCGTTCAAGGTCATCACCTGCTATTGAAATGCAATGAATTTATATTCCTTTATCTTATTCTTAGTTTTGTAACACAATTATGAGATTAATTATTAATCTCATGAATACCAATCTGATGAGATGATTTTATTTTATGTTTTAAACGAATACTTTTGCAGATGCCCTCCTAGAAGGAAATGAGATCAATAAAACTCAAACAAGGGAGCAGGAAAGACTGACCAAACAGATATATTGATTTCCTTGCAGGTCCTTTCAGTGATTCAATTATATTTTAAGCAAAGCAGAACATCCTGCACCTGAAGATGACAATCTTCGTTCAAGGTCATCACCTGCTATTGAAATGCAATGAATTTATATTCCTTTATCTTATTCTTAGTTTTGTAACACAATTATGAGATTAATTATTAATCTCATGAATACCAATCTGATGAGATGATTTTATTTTATGTTTTAAACGAATACTTTTGCAGATGCCCTCCTAGAAGGAAATGAGATCAATAAAACTCAAACAGGGCAGGAGGAACTCGACCAATCACAATCCCATGTTCTTCAGTTGGATGGGGGTTTTGTCACACCAGACAGCAATGCCTTTGGTCATACTTTCAGGTATTGAAAAACAGCATTTTACCAGCTAGATTGTCGCATGACAAATTATGTGAAAAAGCTAATGGTTGAGCCCTGACAGAAACTATGAAAGCGAAAGCGAGAGGCGGGCTGGTGTGCAAGAGTTTTACAGACTTAATCACGTCAACCAGACATATGATTACGTAAGTTCTGCACTCTCATTGCTAATGTCTCCCTTAGTTATAAGTGTTCTCGTAACATTTTTTTGCCAAGGATACATTGCTAGGGTCTCCCTTGGTTATAAGTATTCTCGTAATGTAGATAAAAACCAAGTTTGAAAATATGCCCATAAAAAAAACATGCTCATTTTTATCTCTGAGCTTAAGTCCATTGCAGATTCTCTGAATATTTTGGGATCCCATTGACATGGATTATCTCGTCCATGTCCTTAAGATCTTGGAATATTTTGAGAGTCTACAATGTATATTGATGCAGGGGCATTAGACACTAGCCAGCAATGTAGGAGGTTTTGTCCACATGTTGTGGCTAGGAGGGTTCAAAATCATTTGGATTTGTAACAGCAAGGTGTCAATACCTTAGCTGTCAGTTGCATTTAGATCAGTTAGGAAGTCAGATAGTTTAGTTCAGTCCATCTGTCATGTCTAGTTATTCGAATAATGTAATTAAGTTTTGTTAGAAGATAAACGGTCCTCACTGAGGAACCGAAGAGACACGTTGTAATGCATATAAATTTTAACCCCTGGATGTATTGAGGGGAGGAGATTTTTGCAGTAAAACCTGGTGTTAAGCAATTGCTTCCGGTTGAATAAATCCAGTGTTCGTTGATTACCAATTTGCCTTGCACTGATAATTGTGCGGGAATTTGTTTAATTGTGAGGCAATTGAACTCTGTGCGTGTATAATTATTGAATTGAACTGTTGTACAATCTTCACATCCCTCTGTCCACTGTCTCTCTCGAATTGTTCGAACAAGCTCTGTTGAGTTAATTTCCCCTCATAGGAGAGGTCCGTGCATAGTCGTGGTCATTGAACTCTGTTCCGCGAAAGTGGAAAACCCGCTTACACAGAGATAGCCCGGTCGGTTGTAAACGGAGGATACTATCACGAGAGCTGAACCTGAGTTAGTAAATGGGAGAGTAAAGAAAGGAAGCGCGTAACCCCGATTTAAACCCTAATCAATCACTGTTCAAAGGTTGGAAGCGGTTTTGATTGCACCGCCTTTGTGGGACGAGTGGTATTTGAGAAATTGGAGCGATTCCATAGACTAGCTGACACGTGGCATAAGGCGGGGTTCCAAAACCGCCCTCATCGCGCGTTAACTTTCGACTGAGGACTCAGCGCGATATTGACACTCGCCGTCTGATCTGGAGGGTGGCCATCGAACGGTGATCGCACGTAAAGGTGCACGAGAGATAGCTTAAGGTATGGACGTTGAATCACATTGAATTCCGTCGACTGTATGGTGGGCCCGAGGCCTAAAGTTGTTTAATTATAAGGCGTCAGTGTATAAAAATAAGATTTTGAAGGGTGACAAAAATTAAGGTTCGGGAATACATTTAATTTTCCAAAGTTTGCTGAATGTATTTATTTGTCAATTTCTCCGAAATTGATAAATAAAATAACAAACGAGTTGAGGAGATTACGTGGAACAACTGAGTTAATTCAAGGGAAAATGCTGACAGAGCTACAATTGTAGACCAGCTCTCCTTAGGGGGCCGAATTCAGTTTTGTTGCTGTCAATTGTGGTATCAGAGCTGTTTTTGAGTTGTTTTTGCAGAGAATTAACATGGCAATCCGAGTTGGTAGAGGTGCTGGCAGAAGGAGACCTGTTGCCAATGCAGAAGTGTTGGAGACCTTGCAGAGGGTCCAAGCCAGAATGGATGCCATAGAGCGAAGACAGCCCAGAGATCCTGAAGACATCAGTGAACCTGAGATAGAAGAAGCTAGAGAAATTGTTGAGATTCCTCCTAACATGAGGCTCCTCAGAATTGTTCTGGGGTCTGCAGTTAAGCCCAAGATTGAAGTATCAAGTTTTGCAGGAGGACTGAATCCAGAGGAGCTGGTGGATTGGATTAACGAAATGAACAAGTGCTTTGACTATGAAGAAATGAGCGAAGATAAAAAGGTCAAGTTCGCAGTAACAAAGCTGAAGGGACATGTTGCACTTTGTTGGGATGGAGTGCAAGCAGAGAGGAGGAGAGTTGGCAAGCAACCTATCAAAAGCTGGACCAGAATGATGGCTAAGTTAAAAGGTAAATTCTTGCCTAGTGATTATCAGCTAACATTGTTTAGGCAAATGCAGAACCTGAGACAGAGGTTGCTGACAGTAAAGGAATATACAGAAGAATTCTATAGAGTAAGCATAAGAGCTGGGCAATTTCAAGACACACCAGAGAAGACTGCCAGATATGTGAATGGTCTCAAGCTGGAGATCCAAGATGAGATTGTTCTTCTGTCTCCTAAGACAGTTGAAGAGGCCTATCAAATGGCCTTGAATGCAGAGGAGAAACTCCTGAGGAAGTAGTCTGCCAAAGGGAGAGGTACTTTCCATGGAAAGGGGAGTCAGGGTGGTAGAGGAAAGCCTACTACACCCAGAGATGGAGCTAAGAGTAGCTCACCTCAGAATGCATATACAGAGGGTGATGCAAGAGGCAGGAGGGGTTCTTATAGAGGAAGAGGAGGCAGAGGCAGAGGTAGAGAATTGAGGTGCTATAGATGTCAGCAAGTGGGACACAAGCACTATGAGTGCCCAAAGAATGTGGGTGCTGGTCCAAGAAATGTTTTTGTTGCCCAGGCTGGAAAAGAGGCAACAATTGAAGAAGAAATTCTACCAGAGAGGGGAGAGTCCTTGGTGGTTAATAAGGTACTGTTGAAACAAACCAAAGAGGTCACTGAGCCTGCACAAAGGAAGACTTTGTTTAGGAGCATATGCAAAGTGCAAGGGAAATGCTGCCAGCTAGTCATTGATAGTGGCAGCACAGACAATCTAGTTTCCACTGAGGTGATAGAGAAGTTGAAGCTGAAGACAAGGGAGCATCTAACTCCCTATAGGGTGTCCTGGCTGCATAAAGGGCACCAGCTGATTGTAAAAGAACAATGTGAGATGGAGCTGCAAATGGGCAACTACAAAGACAAAGTCCTGTGTGATGTGATGCCCATGGATGTGTGTCACATACTGCTGGGTAGACCTTGGCAGTTTGATAGAGCTGCAGTGCATGATGGAAAAAATAACACTTACAAGTTCTTCAAGGATGGGGTACATCATACATTGATACCCATGGAAGAAGGAGAGCTATCAAGCATAGTGGTTGATCCAAACACCTTGTTGCTAAGCGGGAAGGAATATCTACAACAGATTGAAGAAGAAGAGGTAAGCTTTGCTTTAGTTTGAAAACCTAAGGTAGTTCTTACTTCTACAAAGATTTCTGATTTGCTAATAGAAATACAAGAGATGTTAGATAGTTATTGTGACATTGTTGTGGATGATTTACCTGATGAGATGCCACCTGTGAGGAAGATCAACCATCAGATAGATTTTATCCCTGGTTCAAATCTGCCAAATAAGGCAGCCTACAGAATGAATCCCATAGAAAATGAGGAAATCAGGAGACAAGTACAGGAATTGGTGGACAAGGGACTGATCAGAGAAAGTTTGAGTCCATGTGCAGTACCAGCAGTATTAAGCCCAAAGAAAGATGGAGGCTGGAGGATGTGTACTGATTCCAGAGCAATCAATAAGATAACAATCAGGTACAAATTCCCTTTGCCCAGAGTTGAGGATTTAATGGATTGTTTGAGTGGTGCAAAATATTTTTCAAAGATAGATTTAAAAAGTGGATATCATCAGATTAGAATAAGAGAGGGTGATGAGTGGAAAACTGCCTTTAAAACGAATGAAGGACTGTATGAATGGATGGTCATGCCTTTTGGGTTGTCAAATGCACCTAGCACTTTTATGAGACTTATGAATGAAGTGTTGAAAGAATTCATTGGTAAATTTGTGATAGTGTATCTGGATGATATATTAGTTTTCAGCAAAACTAAAGAAGAACATTTAAGGCATCTTAATTATGTCTTGAAGAAGCTGCACCAAGAGAAACTGCTGATAAACTTAAAGAAATGCTTATTCATGAAGGAAGAGTTGGTGTATTTGGGCTTTGTTATTTCTGCAGAAGGATTGAAGATGGACCTAGAAAAGGTTAAGGCAATTGTGGAGTGGCCTTCACCCAGAAATGTTTTTGAGGTAAGAAGTTTCCATGGATTTGCCAGTTTTTTACAGGAAATTTATAAGAAACTTCAGCAAGATTAATGCACCCATCATTGAGACAATAAAAAAGACCAAACAACCATTTAAATGGACTGCTGAAGCTGAGAGAAACTTTAAACTTTTGAAGCAAAAGATAACTGAAAAGCCTGTTTTGATTCTGCCTGATTTTGCTAAACCATTTCAAGTGAAGTGTGATGCCAGTGGAGAAGCCATTGGGGCTGTGCTGAGTCAGGATGATAGGCCTGTAGCCTATTTCAGTGAAAAGCTGAATGACACCAGAAGGAAGTATTCCTCTTATGAGAAGGAATTCTATGCCGTTGTTCAGGCACTGAAAAAGTGGAGGCATTATTTGATGTCCAAAGAATTTGTATTATACTTTGATAATCATGCTTTGCAGTACATTGTACAACAGCCCAAGTTGAATCATAAGCATGCCAAATGGGTTGAGTATCTCCAAGGGTTTAACTTTGTTTTGAAACATATAAGTGGCCAAGCAAATAAAGTAGCTGATGCTTTGAGTAGGAGGCACATGCTTGTTCAGGAAACCAATTTTGAAGTTGTAGGATTTGATTTTCTCAAAGAATTATATAAAACAGATTCAGATTTTAAGGAAGCATTTGAGGCATGTTGTAATCCTGTTCTAACAGATAGAAGCCAGTGGCTGGATTATTTCTTGCAAGAGGACTTACTATTCAGAAGAAACCAACTGTGTGTACCAAAATGTTTCATGAGAGAAAATTTGATTAAGGAGAAGCATAGTGGTGGACTTGCTGGACACTTTGGTACTGATAAGACTTATGAGCAGCTGAGTCACTTCTATTATTGGCCCAAGATGAGAGCAGAAGTGGACAAGTTCGTGAAAAATTGCAAAATCTGTCAATATGCCAAAGGAAGGAGCCATAATGCAGGATTGTACACTCCCTTGCCTATTCCAGACAGGCCTTGGGACATGGTGAGTATGGATTTTATTCTAGGATTGCCCAAGACTCAAAGAGGGAATGATGCAATCTTTGTTGTAGTGGACAGATTCTCCAAAATGGCACATTTTATTCCATGTTATAAAACTAGTGATGCCACCCATGTTGCTAACTTGTTTTTCAAAGAAGTTGTTAGGTTGCATGGGTTGCCCAAGAGTATTGTTTCAGACAGAGACACCAGATTTGTGGGCCATTTTTGGAGGACATTGTGGAAGAAACTTGGTACCAAACTGAGTTTCAGCTCAGCTTATCATCCTCAGACTGATGGAAAAACTGAGGTAGTGAATAGGAGTCTAGGAAATTTGTTGAGAAGTCTTGCAGGAGAGCATCCCAAGCAGTGGGATCATATTTTGCCTTAGGCAGAATATGCATATAATGACTCACCAAACAGAAGCAAAGGGCAGAGTCCATTCCATATTGTTTATGGAATGCACCCCAGAGGGATATCGGAGTTAAGAAATCTGGGGAAGGCAGAGCTGAGAAGTGCTAATGATGAGGAATTTGCTTCAGAGATCCAAGCCATACATGAGCAAGTGAAACAAAAGCTACAAGGCAACAGCATCAAATACAAAGTCAGAGCAGACTTGAGCAGAAAAGAAGTCCATTTTGAAGTAGGAGATTTGGTTTTGGCACACTTGAGAAAGGAGAGATTCCCAAAGAAGCAGTACAACAAACTGAAGTTCAAAAAGATTGGGCCATGCAAGATACTTAGAAAGTTTTATGCAAATGCTTATGAGATTGAATTGCCTCCTGCTGTTGGAATATCTCCCATTTTTAATGTTGCAGATTTGTACAAGTATGAAGATGATGGTGCAGAAGAGGGACCACCAGACAAGGAACCGATTGAGTGGGAAAAGCAGCTACCCCCAGCACAACCATTGCAACCAGAGAAGATATTGGACAAAAGAGTGTTCAGGAATACCAGAGGATAAGAGTACTTTCAGTATTTGATCAAGTGGAAGGACCAACCAGAGGAAGATGCCACTTGGATGACTGAAGGAATGTTGCGGAAGATAGGTGGATCAGTGGAAGAGCTTATGGACAGGAGTCCATGAAGAAAATGGCCCTCGGGAGTCTGATGCAGGGGCATTAGACACTAGCCAGCAATGTAGGAGGTTTTGTCCACATGTTGTGGCTAGGAGGGTTCAAAATCATTTGGATTTGTAACAGCAAGGTGTCAATACCTTAGTTGTCTGTTGCATTTAGATCAGTTAGGAAGTCAAATAGTTTAGTTCAGTCCATCTGTCATGTCTAGTTATTCGAATAATGTAATTAAGTTTTGTTAGAAGATAAACGATCCTCACCGAGGAACCGAAGAGACACGTTGTAATGCATATAAATTGTAAACCCTGGATGTATTGAGGGGAGGAGATTTTTGCAGTAAAACCTGGTGTTAAGAAATTGCTTTCGGTTGAATAAATCCAGTGTTCGTTGATTACCAATTTGCCTTGAACTAATAATTGTGCGCGAATTTGTTTAATTGTAAGGCGATTGAACCCTGTGCGTGTATAATTATTGAATTGAACTGTTATACAATCTCCACATCCCTCTGTCCACTGTTTCTCTCGAATTGTTCGAACAAGCTCTGTTGAGTTAATTTCCCCTCGTAGGAGAGGTCCGTGCATAGTCGTGGTGATTGAACTCTGTTCCGTGAAAGTCGAAAATCGCTTACACAGAGATAGCCCGGTCGGTTGTAAACGGAGGATACTATCACGAGAGCTGAACCTGAGTTAGTAAATGGGAGAGTAAAGAAAGGAAGCGTGTAACCCCGATTTAAACCATGATCAATCACTATTCAAAGGCTGGAAGCAGTTTTGATCTCACCGCCTTTGTGGGACGAGTGGTATTTGAGAATTTGGAGTGATCCCATAGACCAGCTAACACGTGGCACAAGGTGGGTTTCCAAAACCGCCTCATCGAGCGTTAACGTTCGACTGAGGAGGCAGCGCGATATTTGCGTACGCCGTCGACCTGGAGAGAGGTTCATTGAACAGTGATCGCATTCAGAAGTAACACGGAGGTTAACCAAGGTATGGCATGTGTATTTAATTGAAATCAGCCGATTGTGTATGGTGGGCCCGAGGCCGAAAGTTGTTTATTCGAAAAAGCGTCGGGTTATTAATATAAAGTTTCGAAGGGTGGTAACCTTGGTTATAAGGTTCGACGATAGAATTAAAGTTCGGGAGATATATTTAAATTTCCAAAGTTTGCTGAGTATATTTATTTGTCAATTTATTCGAAATTGATAAATAAAATTACAAGAAAGTTGTGGAAGACCACGTGGAGATGAACTGATTTAATTGAGTGAAAATGCTGACAGAGCTATGATAGTAGACCAGCTCTCCTTAGGAGGTCTTGACTCAATTTTATGCTAAGCACAAAACTCCACTAATATTAGTTTGGCTTGAAAGTAATATTATGTGTAGCCTCGTCCTAAATGCCACAATTCATGAAGGTCAAATAGCTTAAACTTAATTTCATGCTTTAAATTTCATTTTTTTAGGTAGAGAATAAAGATATAGTCAGGCAGTCTAATCTTGTAAGATAACTAGTTAGGTAGAGAAATAATAAAGAGCTCAATGGTTTAATCTAGGCCCTTGGAAGAAATAAGGATAGAATTAGCTAGTTTGATGTTTTAAAAGAAAAATGAATATGGGTTTGCAAACTCAAATGCACCCATGTAAATGAAGAAAAAATGTTAAAGTAGTTGATGGGTAGGTAGAAGAAGTTTTTCACAAGCATGGATAAGCAAAAAATTGGTCATTTCATTTATTAATTTCCCTATAAAATCATTCCCCTTGTAAAAATACCCCTTTCCTTCATTTTTACCCTTTCCCATATTTCACTCATTTTCCCTTATAAAAGCCCCTTTACTAATTTCCATTTTCATTTAAAAATACATCAAAAACCCAAAAAAAAAATTAACCTAATTCTAAGTCATTTAAATTAATATCGGGACCCACTACAAAAATCCCTCCCTGATATAAATTTAGCATTTTTAACTTAGTGAAATCCCGCATATGTATTAACATTTAACCATATTTTTAAATTCCCATAATACCCCTATCGCGTATATATTAAAAACCTTATTTATATTATCATCATCCCTTTATTTATTTAACTTAATAAAAATCTTTTTCCTCGCATGTGATATATCTTGGGCCCACCATATATAAATACCTCGCCTATTATAAAGTTTCCGTAACCCAACCATATATATAAATCCAACGTATAAATTTAAAGCCCCGGGTCCCATGCCTTCAGATCCTATGACTTTATCGCATCATCTCAACCGTCCAAATCTAAACATACTAGATCTAACGGCCATCAAACCATATTAAAAATCTTATAATGCGATCGTTTAATACCACAAGACCTTGTGAAATGGGTGGTTTTATCATCCCCACTTCTGTGCTACATGTTAATATTTCATTCCATCACATCACTCAAGTGAAAACCATTTACCACTTTCCCGTAGTGCGAAAACCATCCAACAGTTTATCCTACCCATTGTGATAAACCACTGGTTTATTCCCTCTATAGTGTATTAAACAATTCATCCATTGTGATAAGCCACCATTGCATTCTACACTATGCAATAAACCAATGTGAAAACCCCATGCTAGTGTGGTAACTTCGAGACTGTGCAAAAAGCCAAAATTTGAGTCATTTCTGCATATTTACGAATAAAATCTGAACATCATTGCCAACACCAAATTGATACCCCGTTACCATTCAGACTCCTTCAATGAAATTCCCTATTACCTGAAACCATTATTGCGCTCCATACAGGCTTCTTTTTCACTAATTGTTGTTTTGTTTTGCAGGTATATCAGCAAATCTGATAAACAGTTAATACTAGTTCAAACTGTTTAATCCAGATTCTTGAGATTTAAATTGGAAGGCTTCTTTGAGTAGAAATTTCATACACAAAAGAAAAATGAAGCTAAAACCAGCAATACAAGAGAGAAGGAATAATTTACACAATAATTTGGTTTTAAGAGAGTAAAAACATGTACGGAAGCAACAACGAAGTTGTTTAAAGTAACTCTCCAAGACATATTTTACTCACTATTACATACATTTTACTGTAAAAAGGTAAAAGTAAAGACAGAGCAGTCAAGATAAAATAGTAAAAGTAAACACAGAGGCAGTAATGGTTAAAAAAAGATGTAAACACTTTCACCAGAAACAATGAAGTTTATCCGAAGTAAAAGTAAAACATTTAGAAGAATAATAAAGTTAAAAGATGAAAAAAGAGAAGGAAGGGACCATTAGGGGAATTTTGAGGTCTAAAATGAGTCTGATAAGAAAAATCTACAATTAAAATTCACTTTATGAAAACCAATCACATTTTAGGGGATGACATCATCCCTAATGGTTAAGGTGGCATTACTTGAGTTAAAAGTACTTACTTGTGACATTCTCAATGGTGGATAAAAACTCATGGTTAACCATGGTAGTGCTCTAAGTACTTCTAAAGTCAAAGTAAAGTACTCATAATAAATGTCATTCTACACTTTTTGAATAAAAATACATTATTGTCATTTCATATTTCTTGAATGAAACAATGCATATCCCTATACATTTATTATATTATATTATATTATTTTTATATAGTATATTAATTACATGTTATTATACAATTTAAATAATATAAATTTTAATTAATAGCATATAATATAATGAAGAGTTTATAAATTTATATTTATATTTTATTTTAATTTATTTAGGTACAAAAGATAAATGCATTAGTTGTTCAATAATAATGATTTTTTCTTGAAAAATTCATTCTTATTTATAGTCACATCAATACATTTTTTTTATTAATTTTATTTTGGTACAACTTTTGAATTGAAATTAACTATGGTTACATGAATTTTGGTGCAAAAAGTGAATTGCAAATTCATAAATATTATTTTATTTGTCAAACCAAGAGGTAACTCCTCAAATCAGAATGTGTATTAGCTGAAGAATGTACATGCATTTATACATGGAGGTGAGGCTATTGGTATTCATCTCCCAATGACTCTTGGCCTTCCTTATTTCCTAATATTAAAATAATATACAATATTACATATGCACACCCAACCCATAGGATTAGGTGTCAACATTCCCCCCTTTAATCCGAAGGGATGTTGGTGAGGCCAAGCATCGATCTGAACTTTTCAAACTTTTCTCTTCCAAGTGCTTTGGTGAAGATGTCAGCAGTTTGCTCATTTGTGGAACAATGATGTAGATGGATGGTTTTGGCCTGAACATGATGTCGAATTAGATGGTACTTTATATTGATGTGCTTTGTTCGATCATGGAACTTTGGGTTCTTGGCCAACTTTATTGCAGAAGTGTTGTCGATCATGAGTGGTGTGGAATACATTTGTTTCATCTGCAAATATTCCAGGATTTTTCGGAGCCACACAATTTCCTTTGTTGCTTCAGCTGCTGCCACATATTCTGCCTCGGTCGTGGAATCTGCTGGAACTGACTGTTTGCGTGATCTCCATGAGACAGCTCCTGACCCAAGACTCATGGTGTAACCTGTAGTAGACACCCCTGTTTCTTTGTCGCCATCAAATTCTGAATCAGAGTATCCGATCAAGCTGAAGTCGCCTACCTGTGTGTATTTGAGTCCAAAGTCTTGAGTCCCCTTCAAGTACCTTAACACTCTTTTTGCAGCAGACCAATGTCCTTCACAAGGTTTTTGCATGAACCTTGAGAGGATTCCAACATCAAATGAAATGTCAGGTCTGGTGGTGGTCAGGTAGATAAGACTTCCTACAAGCTATCTATACTTAGTTGCATCCTCAAATTCCTTCCCTTCAATAGATGTGAGCTTCAAGTTTTATTCCATTGGAGTGGTTAAGGGATTACAGTCATCCATGCCAAATTTGTTCAAGAGATCTCCAATGTACTTCTTTTGAGAAAGAAATATGAATTTAGGATGTTGAATTACTTCAATACCCAAATAGTAATGAACATGGCCCAAATCAGTCATTTCAAAACCTTTCTTCAACTCTTTCTTCATGGATGCAATATAGCTCTCATTGTTTCCTGTTATCAAAAGATCATCTACATATACGACAAGATATACAACTGTTTTTCCAACTTTCTTAACAAACAAAGTTGCATCATCAAGATCAAAATGTTTGAAGTCAAGTTTCAGAAGATGCTCGGTCAATTTCTCATACCAGGCTCGTGGTGCTTGCTTAAGGCCATACAAGGATTTTACAAGTTTGCAAACTTTGTGTTCTTGACCCTTTACCACAAATCCTTCTGGCTGGGACATATAAACTTTCTCCTTTAGATCTCCATTCAAAAAAGTTGTTTTTACATCCATCTGATGGACTTTCCATCCATTCTAAGCTGCTAGGGCAAAGAGAGTCCGGATGGTGGTCCATTTTGTTGTGGGAGCAAAAGTTTCTTCATAATCGATTCCTTCTTTTTGTGCAAAACCTTTTGCCACAAGCCTGGCCTTGTGCTTGTCAAGTGAGCCATCTGCTTTATACTTGTTCTTGTAGACCCACTTACAGCCAATTGGTTTCGTTCCCAAAGGCGGATCAACCAACTTCCAAGTGCCATTCTTTATCAAGGCATCATACTCCTTTTACATCGCTTCTTTCCATTCATCATGAGAAGCGGCTTCTTTGAAGGAAGTTGGTTCATGATCTGTAGACAAACTCAATTCACAGTTATAAGCAATATCCATATCAACAGGGGAATCAGAATTATCTACATCACCTTCGATTTCTTGAGTGGAACTTCTTGTTCCCGTTTTTCCAACCTCATCAGGATGAACATCCTCCAGTGTCTTTGTCAGCCATTTGGGGGGACCTTTCTGAGATGGCCCTGGCTGGTCACTTGACTGAGTTTGGATTGATTCAAGATTCAATCTCCCAATTCTGTCGATCACATCATCCAATGTGTCATCCGTGGTTGTTTCTTCATGTGGGGGAGAGAGTGCTTCAGGATATGATTCCACAGTTTGATTCAATATCGGAATCCCCCCTTCAAGATGTGGAATCACATTATCAAATTCTTGGAAGGACTTTGCATGTGTGAATCTATCCAGGCGATCAAGTTGCCGCTCAACAACCTTGTCACTCTTGGAAGATTCAAGAAATATGACATCTCTTGCTATCACAAACTTCTTATTCGCTTCATCATAGAGACGATATCCTTTGGAGGTATTGGAGTACCCCAAGAAGATACATTTTCTGCTTCTAGCACCAAGTTTGTTCCTTTGACCCTTGGGTATCAAGGCATAACAGGTGGACCCAAAGACCCTGAGATGCTTTACCAAAGGAATGTGGCCATGCCACATTTCAAAAGGAGTTTTGTTTCTAATTGAGCTTGAAGGACACCTATTCTTTATGTAAACAGCACATAGAACTGCATCAGCCCAAAACATCAATTTCACATTCTTGAAAAATAACATGGAGCGAACCATATTTAAAATAGTTTTGTTCATTCTTTCAGCTACACCATTCTGTTGGGGATTATATGGCATAGTTGTTTGATGTTTGATTCCATGTTGACGAAGATAATTTTCAAATTCGTTTGAAGTGTATTCTTTTCCATTATCAGTACGTAGAGAGCCAATATGTGTTTGTGCATCATTTTCAATCCATGCATGAAAATTCTTTAAAGTTTGAAAAGCATCAGACTTATTCTTCAGTAAGTAAATCCAACACATTCTGGTGTAGTCATCAATAAATGTCATCATGTATTTGTTTCCATTTGCAGAAGCAATAGGCATAGGGCCACATAAATCTGAATGAACAAGCTCAATTTTTCTATGTGCTCTGGAGTGTGAATCATGAAATGGCTATTTGCTATGCTTTCCTAGAATACAAGCATCACATTCCTTAGGTTTTCTAGGAATTGTAGGCAGTCCATTAACACCATTTTTCTTCAACAAACGAAGGCTTTCATAGTTTAAGTGTCCAAATCTAGCATGCCATAAAAGACTGGATGGGAATGTACCTTCATCATGATGTGAACTGAATGCAAAGTTTTGAGCATGAGCAGATGAACGTTTCAGCTTCAAGAGTCTCCCTTCTTCTATTCCTTCATATTAAGTGGGAGTGAATCCGATGCTTTTTTGACCTCCCGCCTATCCATCCCACACTCCACAGTAGTCTCAACTAAACTACCCTCCCCCTCACATCTCCCCCTCTTTCCCATCGCCTTCCCCAACGCCTTCTCCCTCAACGCGCGGTATACATCACCTCATTTCTCCACGTTGTCTACCTGCCCTCAACTCCTACGCTACCGCCTCCCCTACTTGCATTACACCCTCCTCTCTGCGCATAATCCTCACACACTCTCAGCACCCCTTCATTACAGTTACCACGCACAGCGCTTGTCCATTATTCACAGCTCTGTCAATACACATCGCCCTATCCATTATTCAATATATACACAACTCTGTCTATTTAATACACCCCTCAATGCATATATAACACCAGTCCCGTCATAAAATACCGCCCTCCATGCCCTCCACGCTGCTATATCATATGTTGTCTGCGTTACAAAATACCACCCATATATATAACAGCGCTCTTTGATACTTATACCGCCCTCTGTCCAAACTATATACGTTGTGTTGTCTGTTTATACAACTCTGTCGAATGCTCCACCATATATTACATTTTCCGCTTGTTATAATTCGATGCGTTCTGTATACAATACGCCATCCATATTACATTGACCGTGTTGTCACACGACCTCTATCCGTTGCACCATATATAATACTGTTGCACCATATATAATACCGTGTTGTCAACAGTCATACCGTTGCACCATATATATTACCGCGTTGTCTAGTCCTCCCACCATACGCTGTTTTATCCACTTTTAACACCAATCCATCTTTTAAATCGCGCCCTCCCATCCTTCAATACCATCCCGCCATTCACAATACCTCCCCTCCACTCATATTTTCATATAATTTTTTCAAACAAAAAATATACATATATTTTTTTAATTCAAGATTTGCAAAGAAAGTTTTTGTCCTTTAAATTTACCATTTTCCACAAAGAGTTTTTTTGTCCTCTTTTGGAGTAGTTATGCCCCGTAGTTGAAAGTTTTCTAGCAAGAATTTTTTCCAGCAAACTAATGCATTCTCTCATCTCTATTGTTGGGGTGGTTCTCTCCGGCAAAGAGAACTATCTTGAATGGTCTTGGAAGATTAAACACACACTCATTTTTAATGAGTTGTGGAGAGGAATCTGTGAAGGACAAGAAGGAAATCCACCAGCAAAGCCCACTTCAGACAAAGAGCTCGCTATTTGGGAAAACAAGAACTGCAAGGCCTATGCCTTGATTGCAACTTCCGTAAATGAAGAGGTGAGTCGCCACATTTCATCATTCTCAAATGCCTACGATGCCTTGAGCAAGCTAAAAGAACTCTATGACTCACATTCAGAATTAGAAAATGTTCAATTGATGATTAAGTTGTTCAGTCTTGAAATGAAGAATGATGATCCCCTTGCCTTAGCTTCAGAAGTTAGATTGATCATGCATGATATTGATAGCACTGGTGTAAAAATGGACATACCTCTCATAGAATATGTTAAGGCATTATATCCGACTTACTCACATTATCTTGAGTCTTTGCAAGCAAGTGGGAACCTTGAGCATATCACCTTTGATACACTTGAGAAAAAGTTTGCAGAAAGAGAGAAAGCTTTCGGGAAGATGACAGTCCCTTCATCTTCCGAAGAGGTTGCATACTTGGCACAACTGACACTTTGTCAAACCAGAGGTAACTCCCAAATCAATGTGTATTAACTGAAGAATGTACATGCTTATATAGATGGGAGGTGAGGCTATTGGGATTCATCTCCAAATGACTCTTGGCCTTCCTTATTTCCTAATAATAAATAATATACAAAAATACATATGCACACCCATCCATAGGATTAGGTGTCAACATTATTATTTTAGCTATTATTTTATTATTTCCTTAGAGGGCCATTTTAGACCTCAAAATTCCCTAATTATTTTCCATATTTCCTATTTAAGTCATACTTTTTGCAAAAACTATCAGGCCAATCCAAATGAATTTTTCGGTGTTTTATGTTCCTAAGATGCCAACCTACAAATAAATATCTCACTTTATGCATAGGTATTATAGTTTGAGAGATGCATGCACATCTTCACAGCCTATTTTCTGGATTATTCAAAGTTCTGTTTTAGACATATTTTTGTAGAGTATATTGTGAACAACTGGAACTGAATTTTTGGAAACTGAGAGAGGTTTATCTCAATAACACATTTATATAAAATAATGTCTTTAAGTTTTTACATATCTATCTCGGATTGAGATATACAAAGGTATCACTGGACTTCAATTTTGCAGAATTTCTAGAGCAAAATTTGTAAAGGAAGGAGATAATTAGTGACTTGGAAGCCTCATCATCAACTAAGAGTTGATATCAAATTCTAATTTCTCTTCTTTGTCACCATCAATCCATAAATTTAGTGCCAAATAGATTCAATAGTTTTTAATGTCCTTTATTTAATTTCTATTTATGGAATACATTTTGAGATATTTGTAAACCAATCTTCATATTTTTTCAAGATATTCTAGATTAGAATTTGTATAAATGCTTCATCATTTTAAGTATTGAGTGTTGATTAATTGTTGAACATTTTTGTAGCTGTAATGTTCTGAACCTAAGGGTTTTTTGTATCAATTTCAAGTCAGCAGACTATATCACAAGAAATAAAACATCATATTACAAGATTCATGTGTTGGGCCATTGCAGCAAAGTATTTCACTTTTCATATTGTGAATTTTCTTACGTCTTCCATATATTCATCAATGTGTTCTTAATCTAAATGATAAATCGAGAATTTTATTTCAGAATATGTTAAAAGCACTATGTTTTGAATGATTATCATTTGTATGTTTTCCACTAATATCCAGATTAGGGAACCCTTAATTGCTCCCTAGTTTCGATTTCCCTCTCCCTTTTCACTCATAATCCAGATTCAAGAACCCTTAATTTCTCTTTTATCCCGATCAAAACAAATTCACCATCAACCTTGAAGATCTGAAGTGACTCAATTATGTTTCTCTGTAAAACTTTGCCTTTATACCTTGATCCTAATCTGACTACTTGACACATTGACTCCATTTTCCCAATGGAATACAAACCTACTGCTATCCATCTAAGTAAGTTATTTCACCACCAAATCATATCAAAAACCAAAATCACTTTACCCTACATAACTAGCCTAAAATCAAATACAATCAACAAAGATAAATCATATAGACAGAGGCCTCTCTGAGCATTAGGAAGGCTAGATCCTAAGGCTTAAAATTAGGTTTGTGGTTACCTCAGTGAGTTCTTTCTTTAACCTTGAGAAATTACTAAGTGATGAAAACTTCTATGCGCAAGAAGTATCTTAATAAACCCAAATCAATTATTTCAAATTCACTCTTCATGACTGCTTTGAAATCAACAATGAGAGAACTTCATTGTGAGTAAAGATTAAATAATCTACATATAAAGAAACAATAAGGATCTTACCATCATTTTCTTTAATGTAGAGTGTGGGTTCACCATCACATTTAGCAAACCCATTTTCTGCCAGGTAAGCATCAATTTTGTTGTACCATGCTCTTGGTGCTTACGTCAACCCATAAAAAGCTTTCTTCAGCTTGCACACTTTGTGCTCTTGGCCTTCAATTTCATAGCCTGGAGGTTGTTCAACATATACCTTCTCTTTCAACACTCCATTTAGAAATGCTGATTTCACATCCATTTGGTAGAATTTCCACTTTTGTTGTGCTGCAATGGACAACAATGTCCGCGCTGTCTCCATCCTTGCAACAAGTGCAAAGGTTTCTTCATAATCTCTTCCTAGCTACTGCTTGTATCCTTTCACAACAAGTCTTGCTTTATGCCTTTGTATCTTGCCTTCGGCATTGCTCTTAGTCTTATAGACCCATTTTACTCCAATGAATTCTTTACCTTTGGGGAGGTCCACTAAGTCCCATGTATCATTCATTTCTATTGCACCAATCTCTTCATTCATTTCTTCAATCCATTTTTTTTCTTTTATTTCATCATCAAAATGAATTGGGTCATCAACATGGAAAAACAAAGCAAACAAAGAGTTCATATCATTATTATTATTATCATCTTATTGCTCGTAAATCTCACTCAAATATATGAATCTTGGTCTTCTTGGTGTGCTTGGAGTTCCACTTGAATTTGAGGGAGTTTCTGATCCCCTTGGTGTGCTTGGAGAAGCACTTCCTTGATTTCTCAAGGTTGTTCTGTTTCATTCTTGTGGTGTGCTATGCTAAGCTTGTGTATGTGGAGGAGGAACCACCATGGAGGAATTATTTTTACTAATCAATTCATCTTTCTCTTCATGAGACATACATTTCTTCGCATTCACTATTTTCTCTAAGCTTCCATCCAAGATTCTTGTTCAATGAACTGCACATCTCTGTTGATTATAACTTTCTTTGTGGATGGATTATAGAGTTTGTAGGCCTTTGACTCATCACTGTATCTAACAAAGATACACTTCTCCCCCTTGTTGTCCAGCTTTTTCCTTAATTGATCCGGGACATGTGCATATGCCACCCATCCAAATACTTTTATGTGAGTGACAAACTGATTTGATCCACTCCATGCTTCCTCTGGGACACTTTTCATAACAGCTTTGGTTGGGCATCTATTCAAAATATATGGTGCACAATTGACTTCTTCAGGCAAATACTCATTTTGTAAATATTTTTCCTTCAGTATACTTCTGACAATGTCCATAATGGTCGTATTCTTCCTTTCTACAACAATGTTTTGTTGTTGTGTGTACCTTGTGGTAAACTTCTTGTGTATGCCATTCTCCCTACAGAAACGTAGGAAATGTTTGGAGATATATTCACCACATTTGTTTGTTATTATCAGTTTTATGTAGTGCCCACTCTGCCTCTCAACAAGATCTTTGAATTTTTAGAACTGTTCAAATACTTCACTTTTATGTTTCAAGAAATACACCTAAGTATTTCTAGTGTAATCATCTATGAATGTCAAAACATAATGACTACCAGCCAAAGATGGCGTTTGCATTGGTCCACTCAAATCTGAGTGGAAAATCTCTAAGGGTTCCTTTTCCCTTATACTCTTCCATGCTGGAAATTATTCTCTATGTTGTTTTCCAAAGATCCAGGTTTCACATAATATGTACGATTTCTCTAAGAGTGGTAATCCTCTTACCATCCCTTTTCTATGCAAAAGGTTCAAAGCCCAAAAATTGAGATGTCCAAATATCAAATGCCATAACCAGTTTTCATCTTTCACTTCTTCTTGAAAGACCTCTTGTGTGATTGTTGCTACCCCAACTTCTTCCTTCAAGTTTGTTCTGAGCGTGAGAGGAAACATCCTATTCTTTTTCATATGCACTTCTGCAATGACTCTTTTACTTGGAGGTATGTCTATGGTAGTACACACATTAATCTTGAAAAAAACAGTTTAGCCCTTGTTCACAGGTTGTCCAATGCTCAGAAGGTTACATTTCATCCCAGGTACATAATAGACATATGGCACAAATTTCTTTTCTCCCTTCCTTGTGAGTATTGATACTCTTCCTTTTCCCATGACATAGACTTTTTTTCCAGTCCCTGTTGTCACTTAAAATTTCTCATTTTCATCCATATTGGTAAACATTTCTATGTTTCCAGTCATGTGGTTACTACAAATTGAATCTAAGAACCATACATCTTCTTTTTTTTCTTGTGCTACATTACATGTTAGAAGCACATTACTCTGGTTCTAACTTTCTTTTGCAAAATTAAATTTTTTCCTATTATTCATGTCATTTTTTTTCTTTCTACATTCATTGGCATAGTGCCCATGATACTTTTTACAACAATGACATTGAATGTGGGATTTATCATACCTTTTTCCATGTGCTTGACTCTGGCTTGAACCTGATCTTTGATTCTGGTTGCCGCCCCTTCGACTTGTGCTTGCAAGGCTATTTCTTTCACTTGTTTGTGGGCATCTTCCTTTTCCTCAATAGTTTGATCTTCCTTGGCCTCTACCTCGACCAAAAGACATTTTAGTCTTGAAAGAATGCTCCAATGAGGAATTCGATGTTCTGTTCAACCCGTGTTCATGAGACATTAAGGATGCACAAATCTCATCCACTAAAAATTGTGAGAGATCCTTTCTATTTTATTGACACTAATATGGCATCAAATCTTGATGGTAGACTTCTCAATATTTTTTCCACTATTATTTTTTCCTCAAGTGTCTCTCCATGAGATGTTTTCTGGGTAACCAACCCAATCACATGTGTGAAGAATGAGTCTATGTTATGAAATTCTTTCATACATAGAGTTTTAAAATCTCTCCTCATCATTTGTAGCTTTGTTGACTTCATTTTCTCCATGCCTTGATAGATTGTTTTGAGAATATCACATGCCTCCTTAGAATTTGTTGCTGATGCAATCCTTGGGAAAATACTCTCGTGTATTACTTGAAATAGATAGAAGATGTATTTGAAGTCCTTCTTCTTCTTATCTCTTAACAAGTATCCTTCTGCTGCTGTCAAAGCATCCAATGCTGCTACGTCTACTGGTTATTGGAAACCTTGTTCCACCAGCTCCCATATATCTTGTGAAGAAAATAGGGCCTTCATTGTAATGGCCCAATAATCATAATTTTTTCCATTGAACTTTGGTAATTGTGGATTCGTCAGGCTTGTGCCTGCTGCTTCCATCATGATTTCATCAAACAAACAATATTCTTTACTGTGTCAAACAGAAGCTTTCTCACTATGGGAGAAATCCGCTTCTCAAACCTATCTTACAACTTCTTCAGTAAAGAGTGAGCTCGTGCTTTTTTCACTAAGAGCCTAGACCTACTCTACTACCATGTTGGAATTTCTGAATACAATCAGACAGAGGAAATGCATTTTCGCCACAACCCAGATATTATAGTAAATTAATGCGGAAATATAAAAAGTCATGCACAGGCAGTGTAAAAACACAGGAGAGGAACAAACTATTATTTTCTATTCAACTCTCTCTTTTTCTCATAATGAAATTACATTTCTTATATCAAAATGGTCGAAACTTGTAAAAACCTAACCTAATCAATGCAATTCAATTTTCGCATGAAAGTTCAACAACCAATTGTCTTTTGGTTGCCAAAAGACCCATATCTTCATTAAGTCGGCACACAGGCCTTATTTCTTCTTATACACTAAAATTCTTGAAGACGAGTTCAAGTATTCAAAAGGGCGGACTTCAAACTTTATGTGTTTCGGCTCTGAGTCCTCATCGCATCCAGCTCCTCATTGTAGATCGCAGATCGACGGTCTCAAAATTTAACTGGTGTGAACACGTGTAAACATAAAAGGTTGAGGGTGTGATGTGTGATGGCATGATCACATCGCAAAAAAAAAACTTAACTTTCAGGCGCTAAGAGGTAAACATAAATGGTTGTGAATGCGATGTGCAATAGCACAATCGCATCAGACAAAAAATAATGTAGCTTGCGATGGCGGAAAGATAAGTCGTAAACAATGTGAAGTGCGCTCTGCGGTGAGGCTTAAGTGTTGGTAAGTGTGGTAAGGAAGTATAAATAAAATAAGGCACACAACAAAGTTTTGGCTGATGCAGTAAATTTAAGGTAGGTCTCATCGGATATTGCATCGGTGGTAAAATAATGTATGACGAAAGGCTTTAAGGTTGAGAAGAGAAAACTTCCGATTGCGCGTTGTAGGTAGAGGTAAGTCAAATTGGTAAGTAAAGAAATAAATGCAAAGTTTAAGTCTTAGGTACTTTGTTGATATTTTGCATGGATTGTGTGAAGACGCCTCTCGCTTATTGGATCTTTTCTTGTCCTTCTCTGCACAAAATTTATGAAATTGTGGGCTGCAACCACTTCTAATTCATGACGGTGGTTTAGAATACAATTCCAAAAAGTGGAACATGGTCCACATTCTTCCTTGTGTGGCTCTCTTTCCTTGGCTTCGACAACAATATTGTATGATAAGAAAGAGGAAAAGGGTACTTCACATCAAAATATTAACCAGGCTACAAAATTTTTCATCCATGAGGTCCTCAATGGTTGGGAATTGCAGAGGACGTTGTCTGAGATTCAATGGTATGGCTACTTGGAAAGAGATACATAAATATAAGTTAATTTATTCTACGGGGATCACTTTTTTTAGTCAGACACCGATTTCGTTGTGATTCAGGCTTTTTGATGTATAGTAGAGTGTTTCCTAGTGTAGTTTAGTAATATTTTATTTGTAACTATAAGAATAGACAAATCTTTATGTCAAGGAAACATGTTCAAAATGCATAAATGATTTTTCCAAGAACGTATATGAAAGATGTACCATATATATATATATATCCTCAGATATTTATCTTTCTATACATCAATTAAATTTTTATCAGGCCTCTGATAGTCGTTCGCAAATGTAAATCTACTTTTAAATTTAAATGTAATTTATGTTTGTAAGTTTGTCTAATTATAGCCACCAAAAGTCAAAGATCCGTATAGGCCAAGGCTGGCCCAAAAGGTCTATAAGTTATAAATAAAAAATTTAAACTACATGCAGCCACACAACCGTCATTTTATTTAGCTATTTCTTAGAACCCTGTAGCATATATAAGAGCACAAGCTGTTTCTTAGAACCCTGCAGCATATATAAGAGCACTTGATGTCAGCCCACTAAAGTGAGCAAAAAGGAGTCAAGAAAACCTGAAAAATAGGTTTTTGAGTAGGATTTGTTCATTAAATTGCATTAGATGTTAGCCCACTAAGGTGAGAATAAAGGAGTCAAGGAAGCCTGAAAAATGGGTTGTTGAGTAGGAGTTGTTCATTAAATTTCATAGTGGAGTAATTGATGTTAGAAAAATTAAAGACATGGAAATTAATCAATTTCTCTTATTTTGACATTATGTTGTGTTGTTTTGTTATTATCATTTTTTTCTTTCAATTTATATTTTCTTATTACCAAGAGTAATGTTAATGAACAAATAGAAGAAGATACAAGATGCAGGCACACTGCTAGGGAAAAACACCATTTTTTGGAGAAAACTTGGTCAAAATTCTTCCTTCAATTCTTCCTTCAGTAGATTCAAAATGAGATGATCAAGACCCTAAGACTATAGACTTCCTTCATCAATCCATCCCTTCACTATGTTAGCGCTGAGATCTCCTAACATCAAAATCTCCTTTGCTTTCACCGAAACTTCATCCTTTCTGCTACAGTAACACCAAGACATCCTCTTTGAATGCATACCCCTAAGGTAGCCCCGAGATCTTTCCACTTTGATGAAATTCTCTTTGAATATGCCCCCCAAGGTAGACCTCATTATGTAATGCCACTGAAAAGATATCACTATAATTCTACATTGAGAAACTCTCCTGAAATGATCAATTTTTATCTAAACTGCATATTTGTAATGTGAAGTGAAATTTGAGAGTGATCTAAAATTCTGTGATGGAAATGCGAAATCTCAATTACGTATTTATAGTAGTTTATCCATAGAAAATGAGTTGACATGTGCATTGTGAATAGGTGTGTCCTTGTTTGAGCATGTGCATTGTGAAAAGGTGTGTCCTTGTTTGATCCTACATTGTGAATATGTAATCTCTGAACTATGTACTTTCATTATTAATAAATGGAAAGCGTTTTTTTCTGCTTGGAAAAAAAAACACGCATATAGAAAAATAGGTATACAATTACAATGTATAAAGTAAATTTCTTTAAATACTTTCACAATAATAAACTATGATTATTGAAAATTACTTGCTAACGAACTTCAGACCAGCTTAAACGTTAAACAAAAAGAAAACGCATTAACCAAATATGCTTTAGAGTGAGTTTAAACGAATTTCCCTTCTCAAGTAGAGTGACATTCCTAAACACTCATCGGCTTTTAAGCAAGTATTTTCCAAGTTTTGGATTTTATTTAGTTTTTTCAATGTTTATGCACATGTTTTCATCAAGCTTTGTTAGCTCCGTTTCGTATATCAAATCTGGTTAATGTCAATTTAGAAAATTTAGAACTCGGTTAATCATATAGAAGGTTCAATCTCAATCCCCACACTACAACTTCGTACAGTGGTAACGATGTTATTATCACCTTTCAATATATTAACTTCAAGTGAGTTAAGCAACTGATAACATACGAATTTAAATTATTTAACAAAAGATCAAATTACAAAAATATTTTAAAAATAAAATAATAATTTGAGTTTTCAAAACAGGCATGCAAAAGCAATACCACTACTTAATAAACAAATATTTAAAAAATAAAACAATTCAATATAAAAATATTTTAAAAATTAAATAGTAATTTGAGGTTTTAAAAATAAAACAATTCAATAGAAAAATATATTAAAAATTAAATAGTAATTTGAGGTTTCGAATTCGCCATGCAATAAGAATGGGTTGTTAAAAACGAAAATGATAATTTGATGTTTAGAAATATCTAGCCAAAAATAAAAAAAATCGCATGTTTGAATAGTATGCAAGCTAATTACCGGTCTTCTTTGGCACAGTATTTTATTATGAAAATCAGTAATGAGCAACGAGCACCTCTGGTAGAATAAGTATTTTCGGAATGTTGACCGAAAAGCCCTCAAGTCAGCAATGCTTTTTGTTACTTAGAATGCAAGCAAATCTAAATTGTTATCAAAATTGTTATTCACGTGGTCGGTAAATTGAAACGCGGGGAATCAACTTTAAAACAGTATAATATTTCTTCCGAGAGATAACTGTTGTGGGCGGCTTCTTGGTCAAATTGTCGAATATCTCGAGGGTTCTTCTTGGAAAGAACGAATGCCACTTTAATTCAATATAAAAGGTTATTGAGGGAAGAATTTCTCATTGTGCTCAGTCCTCCAATTTCCCCTTCATCCTCTGCTTTTTTTCTTTCCGTGTTCTGAATTTGTGAGGGAGATATTCTTCCTTCGTCTCTCTGCTCTTTTTCTGGGTTTTCTTCTGAACATAGTAAATTGTTTGTTATCATCAATAACTAGTATTAGAGATTTTATAGTGTTGCAAGATGCGTGGAAAGTGGTTTGTCAAGTTTGGAGACCGACCCAAAGAGCAGAATGGACGCCAGAAGCAACCCAAGTCCACAGTGAAGCCAGTGGAACATGGGCCGCTTCGAGATGTTTCTGGTCCCCCTTCATTGGCTTCGGCGGCAATATCATGTGATAAGAAAGAAGCAAAGGATATTTCTCATGAAGATGTTAACAAGGCTGCAGAAGATTTCATCAATAAGGTCCACAGGGATTTTGAATTGCAGAGGACGTTGTCTGATCGTCGATACTATGGCTACTTGGAAAGAGCCGCTTAAATATATGTTACTTCTGTGTGGATTGCTTGTTTTAGTTATAAGCCGAATCCGTTTTGCTATTCACAGTTTTTCAGGGACAGTAGGCTGTTGCCCCCGGTAGTTTAGTAATATTTTATTTGTAACTAGATATTTATGTCAAAGAAAGGAGTTCAAGCTGCATAACTGATAAAGTATATATTTTTTTCAGAAAGTATATGAAAGATGTGTTTGCATGTTTATGTTTTTAAAATTTGTGTGTTTCAATGTATATTTCCGTTTTCCACGTTGCCTACATGAATATTAGATGTGTATCAGAAGCTGGACGGTGTTCAATCGCCCTGCATAATCATTAACCAATGTAAATCTACGTTCAAATGGAAATAACAAACAGGACACACTCGGATAGAACCAATAACTGAGATTACAGTTTTCCATGGTTGAAATTCTCAAATTCTCATTATAGAAATGTGTGTCATATGTAACTGTAACTTTCTATGCTTTCACAGCTTTCTGCTTTTATAACCAAACTTGATGTTTTGGTTCTTCTTGGTTACGCAATTTCCCTTCAACCTTTTATGCAATTAGCGTTCAACCTTTTCCATAACTTTAATGCTGGCATTTGTAGTACAATTTTAGATGCATCTTAACGCTCAAGCCCATTTTGGTGTTTAATATATTTATAATTAGAATGGATTTAGAGTGGTTCTAGTCAGAAAGGCCACTTTCATGATGAAATAGGAGGAGAACATTAACGAGACTCAATGATTAAGAAGGTGAATTTTCTATGACTTCATTGTTTTCTGGGATCGTCCTTATGTTGCCAAAGCGTCTTTTCTATATATATATATATCTTCCCACTAATTTGTGAGCAAGAGTAACTTATCCACATAATTCCTCTTAATGACTCACTCTTGCACTTGCAAAATGGAGAGAAATGAGAATAGGGACACACTTCATACGTAAAGGTTTTGTGGGATCATCCTTATGTTGCCAAAAAGTTTTTTCTATATATCTTCCCACTAATTTGTGAGAGAAAGTAACTTATTCACACACTTACACTTAATAACTGCCTCTTGCAGTTGCAAAATGGAACGAAATTAGAATAGGTGCACACCTCATCAGTAAAGGCTGCTCCTAATTTGTCTTGACTGGTTTTTCTCTCCAAAAATCTTGTCCCTAGCTCCCAGTAATAATTACCTGCAAATATAGTGAACAAGGTATCAAAGCTCTACTTTCTTATGCAAATGTTAGTTCTATAAGAGAAAACATCTTTGCACAACAGACACTTTGCTTACATGCAATATGTTATAAATGTATAGGGAAACATTATATTTATTAGAGAATAACAAAACATATGTAGAAATTTCATATTTTGATCTAAGGGATTCTCCTCTCACCTACATTTACAATTAGGATCACTTCCTGCACATACGCTTATCTCCAACTCCAAAATCATTAACTTACTTTCACTATACCCCCTCCTTTCTTACATCATGGATGCTTCTTTTATATTATATTTGGAGATATGGAAGGGATGCATCTATACATATTTAACTTGGTTTGACACGGCCTTGTCATCTTTATTCTTTTTTTGATAACTATTTTTTCATCTTAAAAATCTATCCTCTCACTCCAAAAACCCTATCCATATCATTGCTCTTTATTTGCATGGTACAACCATTCAATACATTTTTCCAAGTGACTAGGAGCATTGCAACACCATTTTCGAGTGTTCGAGGAGCATTGGAGGGATAATTTGAGTTTGTTTTCGGATTTTCCTTAAGTGAGTTGCAGCATATCGACCTTAAATTGAAATGTTTCCCCAATGATCTCAAGGGAGTCTTAAATTGAGAGATAATAGATTCCCCCTAACGTCTAAGTTCAGAAATATTAAAAAAAAAAAACTACTAATGGTCAAAATACATTACATCAAATGTGTGCTCGCAAAAGCACGACAAGTGAGTACACAGAATAGCAACTCAATTCTTCTACTATTTAACTTCAACACATGAAACAAGACACGAGGAGATGAAAAGGTACCGATCCAACCAATGCTAGACTAGTACGGATGGAGCAACAACTCCGCAAAACCCGCAACAAAGCTAGACAGGCCGGGTAAGAAAGATCCCCGTGATCGGTGATTCCATCGATGGCTAACTTCCTTTCAAGATAAATTTTGCATGTCTTTAGATGTTATTAGTGTTTACTATATGTTTTAAATGACATAGTAAAAGGATTACTAGTGTTAGTAGAAGAAGAAACAATACCAATTTTGGCTAGCTTAAACTTCTCATGACCAATTTCAGACAGTGTTTTCTTTTGGGTAGGTTGAGGCTACCAAACATTGCATCTATTGTTGTATAGAAACTTTCTCTTTACAAAACAGAAAATAGACAAATGTCCTACTTAAATTTAAAAATAAAATAAAATACATTACATCAAAATACTAAGTACGGTGGTTGGAGTGAGTGTCAAATCTTAGAATCTGTTAGGACCTATAAAATCCATCAACTAGATACATATGATATACAGACTCAAGGTAGGAATAGTCATACATCGTATAAAATAAATGAAGAAACGCCAATAAAATATTACACTATGGATCAATGGAATAATATGCAAGATCATGGCCATGAAGGAGGGTACCTAGTGGATTGATGTCATAAAATGGTGATTGTATTTGAAAAAAAATTACAATGTGGATTTATTTCATAATATATATATATGAGTAGGACAATGGAAAACAATTAGAGTGCCCAAAATGTGGTCCTCAAATAACTTAATACATGGGATCTCCACCGTAGATTGGATACTGAAAAATAAATGACTAACATAACCTCAACACCCAAGGTTTTCATCTTATGCCAATCATACAACATTATAGCATGTGAATATATGGGCTAATGTCGAGCATGTAAGGGATTGTTTGTTTAGTGGGCATTGATTAATTCTATTAATAGACACGATGGAAACCACCATTGGGAAAAATGTTTCCCTAGGCGCCTTGTTCTAGAAAATACACATAGATTCAAACTGCTAATTGTAATATGCCAAAAAATAGACTTGAATCTACTCTACCAATTGCGGAAACCAATAAACGATCCTGAAATCACAAATCATACAAGATAAATAATTTCAATAACACATTACCAAATTATTTCCTAAGGAAAACCTCGACTAAAAATGATTTATCTATGTATTTCATAAGTTAGAAAATATGAGAATATTACAATTCTTTTCTGCAACTAGAGAAACCTTTGTACTATCTCTATCTATCTCACTACTTCCTAGACAAGCCTAGGCGAATACTTAACCGACTTTTTTCCTGCCTGGATCCCTATTTCCTTGCACTATTTCCTTCGGTAATTAGCCCCTATTAATTAGGAAAATCCCCAATATGAATTGTGCAATACATCTAGGGACTTCCTCTGACTACATGCACCACCTGTACAATTTGGATGACTATACAATTGATAGTTCACTGCCCTTGAACTCTAATCTCAACTGGGTATTTCTCTTATCTGACATGCATGAATTATTTATGGTTTATTTATCAGTTATCTGATTGATCACTACATGTGGTTGAAGTTCAAGTTCCACAATTTGACTTCTCACTAGTTCCTCCATTAGTTGGAACTGGTTAAAATGAATTTAACTCAAATAAACTAAGTTAATTAATTACAACTCAAAATAAACTCAATCGAACTCCTAATTTAGGGATCACTCTGGTATGACTAAAATTTCCTGACAGTGATTTGATCCTCGCCATGGAACTCGAACTCGCCTCTTGATAGTGGCTGCGTCAAGATGTCTGTATCATGTTCCTCTGTAAGAATTCACTCTAGCATCATGATCCACCTCTACACACAACTTGATATATGGTGGTACCAGATATCGATCTGCTTGGACCTTCCATTAAAAACTGGATTAATCGGGGGTGTGATGCAACTTTGGTTTTCATAGTAAATCAATTTAGGATCCATTTGTTAACCAAACAACCCAACAAGGATCTTCCTCATTCATATAGCCTCATATGTTACATGACTAGCATCCATATACTATGCTTTTGATGAACTGAGTGTGACTAATCTTTGCTTCCCGCTGTACTAGGAAACAATTACTAAAGATTCCCCCTGATATTCTCTTCCTGCCAGATGGACTCCCTACCCAATCTGCCTCTGTGAAGCCTTGCAACTTCACTCCCTTTCTCTGCTTGTACCAAAGACCAAACTGAGTGGTGCCTCTAAGATATTTCAACACATGTTTGGTTGCCTTCCAATAGAGCTTGGTTGTCTTAATCGTTGCTTGACTAAGCTGGTTAACAACATAACACATGTTCGTTCATGTGTTCACCAAGTACATAAGTGAACCCACAAGATTCCTTTCATTGTTAACTTATACCAGCTCACCTCAAGTAGCATCTTCCTTCCTCAAATCCCTTGCTAGAGGAGTCTCCATGGGTTTGCTACTCTCCACGTTAAACTTCTTCATTATCTTGTTGGCATACTTTCCCTCAGAGACAAAAAATTCCCTATCTCTTTTCAAAATTTCCAAACCAAGGAAATAATGTAAGATTCCAATGTATTTCATCCTGAATTATTTGGTGAAATCATCTTTCAAATATTTTGTCAACTTCTCATCACCTGTTAGAATTAAATCATCGAAATATAATACTATAATCAATAATTTAACTTCAATTATAATATGGTAAGGGTTCGCAGCTTCTTCACTTTTGGTGAAACTCAGCCCAGTGAAATAGTTGTTGATCCTAGTGTACCAAGCAAGACGTGCTTGTTTCAGTCCACACAACACTCACTTGATTTTCAGACATGTGACTCTCTGTCAAAGGTCTCAAATCCTTTCGGCTGCTCAATGTACACCTCTTCCTCAATCACTCCATTGAGGAAGGTTTTCTTTACATACATCTGGTGTATTTTCCATCCCATACGAGCTAAAAGTGCTAGAATAGATCTGATTGAAGGGTACCTTGCTACTGGAGGAAAGGTCTCCTCTTAATATCTTTCCTCCACCTAAGAGAACCCCTTGGCCACAAATCTATGCTTATGTTTCTCGACACTCCCATCTACTTGTTGCTTCACCTTGTAGATCCACCTAGATCCTAGAATTGAATTTTCCTCCAATCTTGGGACAACGTACCATGGCATCAACCCATACTAGTTGATGCACTGCTTCCTCAAATGAGGATGGCTTAGTCTCTACATTGTCGCTCATAAGAGCCATGTAGCCAGTGTAGTTATCTGGGGGCCTTCTCTGTCTCCACTATCATGTGAGTGCTTCCATATTCTCTCTCACATTATGCATCAAACTGTTAGCCTCTCTGGTGTGATTCCTTCCAACTCTGAATGTCTCTGCATGAGTAGGTGCTTTGACTCTTTTCCCCTTTTCTTGTGGTTGCTCCACATATTGAGGTTCTTCTTTTGGAGCTAAAAGCTCCTCATCTCCATGCATCTGAAGGTCCATGTTAAGGGAAATTTTCATGGCCTTCCCTTCATATAATTTCACATCTTCATGAACCATTATCATCCTGTGATATGGTAGATACACTCGATAGTTTTGAGGTGTATTTGTGTACCCCACAAATATGCCCAAATAATTTTTTTGTTCTATATTTTTCTATGCATCGTTGATAATATGACAACAAACTAATGAACCAAAAATTCTAAAGTGCGCCACATTTGACTTCTTACTCGAAAATGTTTCCTTTGGTGTACTCATCGCGAGCATCTAATGAGAACTCTTTTACGACACATACATAGTTGTGTTGCATGCCTCTACCCACAAGTGTAATGGTAGTAATTTATCATGTAACATCACTCATGCAACTACCACAATTCTTACATTCTGACTTTTTGCAACCCCATTTTGTTGTCGGTTATGGGGTGCTATCAACTCTTGTTGAACGACTTCTGATGCAAACAATTTATTGAATTCATTCGAAACATATTTTCCACCGTTTTTTCTCTTGAGAACCTTCACTTTCCTCCGTGAGTATTTTTCAACAAGTTACTTTAACTCAGAAAATTTTGAGAACGTATGGTCTTTCTTCTCCATGAGTAATATCCAACACTTGCAAGAAAAAACATCTACAAAAATCACATACGACCTGTGTTTCGTTGTAGGGGCTATTCAGAATGATCCACACAAATCTGAATGAACATTTTCAGTGATCACTTATGCTTTATTATCCTTATCATGAAAGGTGGCTTTGGTGTACATCCCCAATGTACACCCTTTTCATGTATCACACTGCTCAAGTGCACACTTGGGAATTCCTGTAGAAATATGTTGCATGACCTTCAAAGCTTCATGATGTAAATGGCCCAATATTCTATGGCATAACACACCAATTTTTCCTCTCTCCTCCTTCTCTACTTTCGTGCTCAATGAAGCACAATATTCTATAGTTAATTTGTGGAGGCTCTTTACTCGAACCCCAACATTATTCACTCGTATCATGGCTATGTTATGAAGGAACACAATTCTGTTACTAAATATCAAATTGTAGCCATATTCATACAAAATAGAAACTGAAACTAAGTTATTCTTCAAGCTAGAAACATACATGACATATTTCAATGTGAGAGGAGAACCAGACTCCCTCTAAAAGGTAATAGTATTGATGTCGTTCATGTTATATATCTTCACACATCATCTCCCATCTTGATGTGCATAGGAAGGTCCTTCTCCTCCAAGTTTTTGAAGAACTCTTTGTTGTCAGTCATATGGAATGAGGCTCCACTATCTAGGTACCCACAACACGCATCACCGGTGACACTCTTCATGTGATGAGGATGAAATCCAACTCAAATTGTGAAGAAAGTGCTTCACCTTCCGCACCTCTTGAGGGATTCTTATCGACTTTATTATGCAGACACTTTATGGCATAGTGTCCGATCTCATGACAGTGAAAACATTTAATCTTCGACAAATCCTTCTTCTTGCATGTCTGAATAGAATCTAAATTGGAATGGGATGAATTTGATTTCCATTTCTTTTCCTTTTGAGCCAAGGCATGGTTCTCCTCATCATCATGATTTGATGAGGATCCATCTCTTGCATTATGACAAATATCTTCATGCACCAAGTTAGACAATAAACACTCCTACTTTAGTAGCTTCTCCATCCCATTCACCAAATCCTAGTAGTTGTCTCAGCTTTTGGGAAGGCCTAGAAGTGATAGGCTCACAATATCATCTACAGAAATTGTAACACCAACACTTCCAAGCTAATCCTGACAATGGGTTAACTTGGTCAAGTAATTTGGTATTGTGTTGCCCTTCTCCATCTTGATTTTCATGAGCTTGTCTTTCAATGCCAGCTTCATGTGGTCATTTTTGTTCTGAAACAGATCTATTAATGCCTTTCACATTGAAAATGGAGTTTCACATTCTCTCCTTTGCAACACACTTATTCCACTCTTCTAGGACATATGTATCAATTGGAGCTAGTTTCGAGATGCCCTTATCAATGAATTCCATCAACCAATTATCTTCCGAGAATTATTCCAACTGTTGTCTCCAGGAAATGTAATTTGAGCTACCCTCAAGGGCATTCTCAAGCTTTATACCATAGAACTCCATCTTGATCCTCCTGCTAGCTTTGGAGAAGAAGTATGCAAAACTTGTTACTCATGCAAGTACAAACTTGTATTCTTCTCTTCTATAGTGATTCATTATCTGATTAAATGTATAAAATCCACATAGATTCAAAATTATAATTGTAATATAATAAAAAAATATACTTGAATCTACTATACCAATTGCGGAAAACAATAAACGATTGTGAATTCATAAAGTATACAAGAGAAAGAATTTCAATCACACATTAAAAAATTATTTCCTTCGGAAAGCCTTAGATAAAAACCTTTTTATCTGTATATTAAATAAGCCAGAAAATATGAGAATATTATAATGCATTTCCCCAACTAGAGAAACCTCTGCGCTATCTCCATCTATCTCATTAATTCCTAGAATAGCCTAGGTAAATACTTAACAAATTTTCTTCGTTTCAGATCCCTATTTCCCTTAAAAGGTTGCCTCGAAATTAGGGGGCTCATTAATAGGGGGAAATTCCCAATAATACATCTAGTGAATTCATCTAAATGCATGCACCACCTGTACGATTTGGATGATTATACAACTGATAGTACACTTCCCTTGAACTCCAATATCAACTAGGTTTTTCTCTCATCTAACATGCATGAGTTATTTACGGCACATTTATCAGTTATATCATTGATCATTGCATGGGGTTCAAGTTAAAGTTCCACACTTTTACCTCTCACTAGTTCCTCCATCAGTTAGAACCTGCTAAACTGACTTTAACTCAGATAAACTGAGTTAATTAATTACAATTCAAAATAAAGTCAGTGAGGGCTCCTATTCTGTAGGATCCACTCTATATGACTCATGTTAGACCCTCAACTCAAATGAACTCAACCAACTAGGACAAACTAACTTAGTTAACTCGTAGAAGTTGTCATGTTATGTGGAATTACAATTTTATTTGGATTTAATTCAAGGGAAATTAAATTAGAATATTTCTTGGTGCCATTTTCAACACTTGTACAATCTAGATATTTTATAGGGGTTTAGGTTTCAAATGGGCCTCAAAACAAAACATATATGAACATAGTCAACTTTAAAAGAACCAATACGTTCAAAATGATGATTTCATCCTAGGGGTAAATATTTTTGGAGGTAATTAAAGAAGAAAAAATATATTTTTAAATTTGATTTCTACATATATATTTATGCACTTACTCAAATGTCAAGTGTAGGCACTCTTTGGATTTGGAATTAAGTTAATCCATCCAACTAGTAACCACTTTGCATAATTTAAAGAGGATGCACATAGAAAAATAGAAATACACGAGAAAATTTTGTTTCATCGAAGAATTTTTTTTTTCCATGTATTCGCATTTTTTCTTTATGTTGGTATACACAAAAGCATGTCGAGTGGGTACTCATTGGATGTTGAATTAAGTTATCCATACAGAGGGTGTCTACTTGTGAATTTTGAGTAATTCTATATTGATATAAACCAAAAATACTATGAAATAAGTAGCTCAATTATTTATTTTCCTTTAGAAATCCATTACTCTTATTTTATTATTTTCCTTAGAAGGCTCATTTTAAACTGTAAAATTCCCCTAATCAAGCTTTAATAGATTTTTTGATGATGGAGCTTCTATACATGATTACTATACCCTATATTATGTGACCAAGTCCTTCTGAAGTTCTTCAAGATGTTGAATATGAATGCTCAAATTCTCCTCCTAGAAAGGATTGTCAAAATGTGGAATTGAATAAATTATAATTTTGAAGTGTAGGAACAAACATCAATTATCAATATTAGGGACATATAATTCATAAAGGGGCTATTAAGATGACGATTCTTGGTAATTGTGTCCAAAGGTCAACTAGCTAGAGAGATGAGGGATTATGAAATCATTACTTAGTACTATGCAACCAAAATGTCAGAAGTAGGTGGGAAGATACCCATTAAATATATCACATACCTTCTTTTATGCACTTCATATTACCTTTTATTTTACTATTAATGTCAATTAGTTAACACATAGTTTCCTAGAGCCAAGTCGATGTTGTAGTATAATTTCTAAGCCTATATTGTTCAATTGGAATGAAGGGCTTCTGCCAAACCTAATACACTAGTTGAGAAGGTGCAGGAAAGGAAAATAAAATTAGTATGTTTGATAATTTTAGTATTATTCTTCGAAGAGATGATACCTTTATTATAACGATAATTCGTGGCACCACATATAGTGATGTATCATCCCTAGATGAATTAGTGGATAGACCTCATGGCAAGGTTGGGTGTTCTAGAAAAACAAATTCATATGATATGGAGTATTTTGACTTGTTATATGACCAGAAAATCATGATAAATGACTTTTCATATGGAATAATTGATTTCTTTTGTGACCCCAACAAGTAGTGGGGCGATTTAGGTGAGTATGCTTATTTTTATGATCTTTTTAAGTTTTCCAATGTTGTTCTTTGAATTTTATTATATGCATATGTATTTGGTGCTAGAATGTAACTAATTATTAACATTATTGTGTCAGAAATTTTATTATCACAAAAAAATTGATCACTTGTGAAAAAATACTAGATGTATAAAATACACCATTTTAATATGGGGTTTACACACTAAACCCACCTTTAGATATTGAAATAGCCTAAGGAAACACTTTTCCTATGTTATTTCCATTAGTTCTCCATTTACATGAGAATGAATTTTAAATTAAATAACATTAAAATATTACCATAATTTTACTTACTTATAGGATGATAATATAATTATTTTTTGCATTGTCTAATTTATATACATTATGTAGTTTTTCGTCGGATTTCGACGAATATGTTTTAGTAAAATCATAATTATTTGTTATTTAAAATTCATTTTTGTTTGCATATATAGATTCAATGCACTAAAGACATCTTAGACACATTGATTATGGAGAGTTCACTACTCAAACTTATGATTCCAACAAATCCTTTCCAGATTATAGGAAAATTCCACTCGAAAATATGCTTGAAAATTTTTAAAAACGTAAAAGAGATAAAGTACGAAATTAATTTTTACTCCTTTTATTTTTTCGCATAGAAATTATTTAAAATAATTCATTTATTAATTATTTCTAACTATTTCACCAATAAAATGAAAATAATCTAATGAATCATTTATTTAAGGATTGTTTTCATTAATTAAATCAATAAACCATAATTTTTTTTACTTACCCAAACAAACATCACTAACCATTACCTTTGATCTTTTCATCTAACAAAAAAGTAATAAAATACCTCACTAACCATTAATTGATATTTTATCTCATAAAATATAGCAAGCATTTTCTTACAAATAGATGAGGTTTTTCTCCTCATTCACCATGATCAATTTCGTTATGAAACCTATGATATCATGACATTTCGTTATGAAACCTATGATATCATGACATTTGAGATCTCCTCACTATTTGAACTCAAAATTTTCTTTTATATTTATTCTTCCTTTTCGTTTCAACTAACATTTGGATAGATAGACCATTTTCTTGTAGGCATAGGATTCACCATGAACCGTCCCAAAGAGGTTCACCAAGCTCAGTTGCAAGCCTTCCCCATGGCTTCCACCAATGTAATAAATCATTACTTGGGTTTTATTTTGTTATACTATATGTTAAATGTCGTATATTGTTGTATGACTTAGTTGTTTTTATTTTTGAGATCTGTAATATCAACTTATTAACATGTATTCACTATAGGGTTTAATTCATAATGATCCTCATAATTCTTTTGTTCGAGAATTTGCATCCTATAGTAGTATTTTTTCATAGCCCTTTCTACATGAATCAACCAACAAAATAATGACCATACTATGTATATAAACATTTTAGGTCTTGGTTTGTGTTTTTTTTATGTATTTTTAACATCTTTACCTAAGTAGTTATTTCCAATTTTAGTAATTTTTTGACTATTTGGGTTTTTTTTTTTTTTTTTTTGTAAATTTCAATACACAAGTCAAATATTTATTTTAATTATTTTTCGTAATATTGCCTACAAGCTATTAACGGTTCCTTGAGGGTGTGGATTACATTTTGTTCACCTTAAAGGTTTTAGTAGGAGAGCTGGGAATTTGGTTGGTAGGTCTAGGTGTGAAGGAAATATAAGCGATATTCGATTAGCCTAAATGAGTGGCCTGTTATCCTACATTTATAAATGACACAAAAACAACAAAACCGTCACCATTCAATCCTCGCTTAGGTTTTTCAACATCATTCAATGACTAGGGGGAATTAGGGATGATTTCACACACGGTGTTTGCTTGAGAAAAGATCATAGTAAGTTCATGGGCATGCTTGATCATCTGTTCTTCGGTTTGGGACCCTACCTTACTAACATATTTAGGGATCTTAGGGAAGAGAGATTTAGTGAACCACTCTTACACTATCTCATCTAGAAACATTATTTGAAATAAGCTATGTTGTGACATCCACTCGTGTATATAATAAAATATATATGTGGAAGTGGTTTAATAGAAATTCATTATAATTTCATTTCCTATTTACACCTAAAATGAATTAAATAATGATTAAAAAATGCATATGCCAAATACAAAAATTCATCATATGTAGTGCTCTCAAGGTGATTATACCACTTGGAGGCACCACTAGTAAGATTCCACTGGAAAAATATTTGCTAAATGCTATCACCTATAAATGAGTGATATGAACACCACAAATGATACTTTGTGATGTGAACTACAATATTTTTTGTATTTTTCATTGAATTTGGGAATTTAATGGGTAATTTAATAGGGACAATTGGCCACAAATTATTATTATTGAGAGATTGGTCATTAAATTTGATATATTAGGAAATGCAAGTGTCTCCAAGAATGGTCATTTGAATGAGTTCTAGGGAGGAGATTGTTTACCAATGACACAAATGGATTTTGTAATCCACACTTATCTCAATTCCTAGAAACCAATCGGCCTCTTGAGGAAGTAAGATTCCTAGATGGATTATCTTTGAGACCTAGGGAAATGGCATAAGTGCTATTTCCTATAAGGAATTATCCCTTCATGTCCAAAATATTCCCAAAAGGTTGGTGACTTCCAAGACCAAACAATGGGCAAAGAGGAAAAAATTCCTAGACCAAAAAGGCTACCATAGAAATTTTCACCCCAATCGTAGAACTCATTACCAATAATAAATCCCCTAGCATAGTAGACATTCCTAGGAACTTAAGGGCTTCATGGAAAGTTGAACCCCCTAAATCTTGGTTGCATCAACAATTAGTGGATTTTTTTGAAAACAATTGTGTCCCTGGTACTTCTAGGGAATAGTATGAGCTTATTGTTGGATTTCCATCCATAAGGAAATCTAGCATTAGGTGTAAATTAAATTCTTATTGAAATTCTAGGACTAACAAATGGTCCCTCAGAACTAGATTGGTAGATGGGATTCAGTCCTCTGACATTTAACATCGGCATACTACACATTGGGTTACTAGAGACTACAGAAAATGTGAATGGGGGGAATGATATCGATGTTGTGGAGGGACCTACACTAGATGTGCTAAAGGATATAAGAAATGAACTTGTTTTAATTTCCTAGTAAGATAAGAGAGAGGTTGTAGGTTGTGGGGATGGGATATATGGTACTAGTCTATAGTATGCATATTTCCTTAGGGGCACCTATAATGAAACTATGAGATAATGCACTAGGTTTTTCCATTTGGTGTAAATCAACCACGATGGATTCTTATTAAATACTATTGTATAAAAAATATCAGGTCGAATATACACTCAATTGTAGAATATGGGCATAGAGGGCTGAGTCATGGAAGGATAAGAGTGAGGTAGTGGAGTTTTGTCAACTATTTATGTCACTATATTCTCTGTGTTTGTAGAAACAATAATAATTCCTCGAGATATAGGGATTCTCAAGAATATATCCACTATGTGATCAATCCTACATCCACATTGAGGACGAGTCTCCACATAAGGAGGATGACCCTATTGTATACAATAACTCCATGGAATAGACTCATAAACTATGAAAACTAAAATTTTAAACTAAAAATATAGTAACAACTATGGATATCTATATTCAACCCAAGTAGCACACTTTTAACAAATATGAGAAGAACCATAAGCGAACAAGTGTCCCAACGAGACTTCCCTTAATGGTGTCCGAAGAAAATTGTTAATGCATGAGAGATAATTACAATGAGCTCCTACTAAATGGTTCAATTCCTTGCCCATGTTCCCTTCATTATTTATAGCTTCCCTAGGGATTCAAATGAGTTTTTACTAGTGCATTTATCATACATCACAAAGAAAACTATCAAAATAATGCACATAGGTTTTCTAAGTAATAGTCCACTAAGGTCAAGAAATGCAACCAAAAAATTGCATGAATTTCCATGTGATGCCAAGATACTGGGTTAAATCAGATCCCAACATTTAAAAGCACGTGTGCTTCTTCATTAAAACCACAAATATGTTCAGATCAAAAATAAACATGTAGGAAAGAGAGCCTGATAAATAAAATACTAATATAAAAACATAAAAACTCTTCGGCCAGATATTATAATGGATGGCCTCTTGGCTCTCGGCACTTCAAACCATTTCTATTACTCTCTCTATTCCTCACTTCCTCACTTCCTCGCTTCTCTGTGTCCCCTATACCCACTCTCACAAGTTACATATTTATATATAAATATTAATTTATTCCACTCCATAATTTCCTCCACACAAATCTCAACCTAGAATCTAATTTAGATTTATCTTTTTTTGGACTCAACTAAGTCCTGTTTATGGAATTCCTAATCCCTATATTATCTACGTAATTCAACTCCACTCATATCCTTAAATATTTATTGAATATTTAAAATAATCCTCACATTTATAATATCTCTCCAAAATTATTAAAAATGAGAAAATTAATTAATAAAATAATTAAAATGTCTCACCCCCTTAATTACACAATTGAATAATGAAAATTTATCTCGATGCTCCCGCATCAGATTCCCCATGTAGATAAATTTCCATAGACTCCTGTCTATGAGGTTTGTCCCTTTTCTGTAGCAATGTGACAACCACAAGTCCCAATGACTTGCTCCCTCTAGGATTCCAAACTATATTATGTCGCTGGTCCTTCAAAGTATCAACTCGATTTGGTAACACATCGCTCACTTTGTCGATTAGATTCCATCAGCTTCTCCAATGCTTTCTCTGGCCAATTCCTCAGAGCAATTCCTTTTGCTCAAACTCTTTCATCTCCAACTAAGCTGAACACTCAACTTTCTGCAATGAAAAATAATCAAGAACTCCTTCTTGATTACACCCATAGTCTTTGATTGTTTTAAAAGAAACAACTTTCTTGTCCATTTTTGTACCTGCATTCACCAACAAACTATTAGTTTTAAAAAGATAAGACCTTTCGGTATCTTTTTATGCTTCAGGCATCAATCTCCCATCATCGACCTTTTGTACTTCAATAGATTCTGTTTCAAACTACTAGCTTCTTCCATCTTCATCTTGCTGGATTAATATTTTTGTCTCCTTTTTGTCTCGATGGACACAACTCCCTTGTTGTACTTGATGCTCAACTTCTCTGACTTCGACATCATATATGTTAATGTCTCTTTCCATACATACACTTATATCCTTATCTAAAAATTTATAACATTCATTCAAATCTATAAACATTTCATCTCTATCATGTATAGTAACTGTAATTTCTTCTGGATCAGGTTCTGCAAGCTTTACTTCTCCATCAGGTTCCCTTAAGCCATCATTCCAAGAATTCTATTTCCCTATGAAATGTTTTCAGCACTTCGTCACAACCTTCATTCCCAGCTTCATCCTTCTTCTAGCAATATTCCTGAGTTTTCCTGGTTTTTATTCCACCACATTGTAAACTTTTGTCAGCAAATTCACCAAACAAATACATTTGTTTACCTCCTTGGAATATCTCTTTGGCATTTCTATTATGCTACTTCTCCATAATAGTTTCAACTTGTTGTCTCACACCAAACAAGAATTCATTCATGATTTCTTATTGCCACAATAAATCAGTACCTTCCTTCTCTGAAAGGAATTCTCCACCAGACTTATCCTCAAAAGTTTCCTTCATCTCTGTGACAATTCCATCACACTTTTCACCATCTTTCTCAGATCCTGCAAACATAAAAAAACTATGAGATTTAAAAATACAACGCTTCATAGCCTCATTTGCTTCTCTTGCCAACACATCTTCAGATTCTTTTGAAACATCCCAACAGTTCATGAGATGTTCCTCATTGATCTATTCACTGATAATTTCACCCTGTTCCGGGTCACAAATGGAAACATCCATTTTTAACTCAGCCTCTCTGAGTTCTTCACATCTCAACATCTGCTCGAGCTTCCTCAGCTATTCTGTCAGCTGTATGTTTACCTGCTTTTCCCTCTTCACATGTAGCCTCCTCCATTTCACCTTCTTCCTCATGGTCCAACCATGTGTCTGGCCTTTCACATTTCTTTGCAACAATTTCATTAACAAGTCAAGGTGAACTGTTATCTCAACCTTCTCCTGCTCATAATCTTCATCTGTCAACTTCTAACATATGCTACTTACCTTAGCATTTTCCTTTTTATTCCTTTTGCTATGGTCTTCATTAGATCTCTAGAAATGAATGACACTGGTCATCTTCTCCTCCTTTGTGAACTTCATCTGTTCACGTGTGGATTTAATTCAATCATCCTTTTAGGAATCGTTCACACTTATCGTTCATAAAAAATGCAAGTTCTCCTCCTGCGCTTGGCTTCTCTTGGTTCTCTATCTTGGAACCAATCTCTTGCAACCCTCTTGCCTCACTTTGATGCAAACAACAATTTCAGTAATTCATGTGTTGTAATGACCAACTCTTTCGGTGTCGTGCTCTACTGATCATACACCCCATTACATTCAAAATTTTTGCTTAGCTTACGACTCTTTCACTTCAGACTTACACCCATTCTTCATCTTGGATGAAAATACTCAATCTTAACTCAAACTATCCAAACTTTCATTTGACTCTAACATCTATTTTGACTTCAAGCTTTGCCCTAATAATAATTATAGTGGATATTTTGACTTAATTCAAGTTATACAATCCTCCAACAAACATACACCCCTAATACATTTTTATGATGATAAATTTTCACTCTCTTTCATACTTCATTATTATGAAAAATCAGCAGTTTTCCCTTATCATTTCACATGATACTAAAGTCTTTAGTCCAAATCCAATTCATGTTTTTCAAGATCTATTTTAAGGTGAAGATAAATAAACCATTCAATCTTCAATGTTCAAAATTACCTTCCAGAATTATCATACCTCATGCTCCTGTTAAGGTTATTAGTAAACGTTCTCTTTGCAATTTCAATTCTTTGGTTTCTATTCTTGTATGTTGTCTTTGTAACTGTAAAAATTCACATGCCTTTCATTCAATTTTCTCATCATTTTAGTGTAAACATTTTTCTTGCTCTTTCATGCAACATACACATCAATTCACATTTCTTCATCTGTGTACAGAGAAAAATCTATTCATTTTTCAACCTGTTCGATGTACAACCCATATATTGTGTCCATCCTAAATATCACCTCTTAGATGCCGCCACATGATGGTAAAAAAAAGATTTTACAACATCAAGAAATTATGTTTTGAGCGACAAATCAAAATAATTCTCCTTTTTCCCACTACAAGCTTTGGTCCAAGATGACTTAACCAAAACTGTGAAGAATCCACATTATGCATAATAAACCCTCTCACATAGAAGTGAATGTTTCTCTTTATATCACCCAGGATTACCATATTTTCATTCATTTATACCTGCCCATTTGCAGCATTTCCACTCTGTCATAACATTTACAAAAGATCATCTTCTCGGATATGGCAACGAAATTTAATCATATAAATTTAAAATACCTTTACACAATGAATATTGATTCATTCAATAGGCACTTACCTTGAATATTTTTGTGGTTTATTCAATCCCTATATTAGATTATTGTCTCTTGTAGTAGCATTGCCCTTCTCACTACAAAGAGTTCCCAGATGGAATTTTCTCATACATAATCTGACATAGAACTTTAATTCCCTCTAGAAAAGGAACACTTGTCCCTACATAGGTTACAAATAATTGTACATGCCCTTTACTTTTATCATCATTCAGTTGATCACAAATGTCAATAGCATTATTATATAACCATCTCTACGCATTGTGTGTTTGCAAGTAAGAAGAAGGTTACAGAAGCCAAATCACACAATCATAGTGGTAGTGAAAAATTTAATCTGAAGGCACTATTTCAATGTCCTGTAAAGCATCAGCTGCATGCATTCTCCTGCCAACCAGCAACTTCCTTCCAGAGGAGCCCCACAAAAGGAAATTTACACCACATAATAGTTAGAAGCATGAATGAAATGCTATTTTTATATCTAGTATATCAAATTGTGCCCTACTGCTAGTATGCTTATCCTTCTTAATTTTTCTGACAATAATATTACCTCCATTCCTATTAGTATTTAAAATTCATATATCGAGAATACCAACTCTATGTATAGCTCCTACATGAAAACAATAATTACCACGTTTACTTGCATCGTACTCATGGGCTCAAATCTTTGGAGAGCTCCAATCTTTGAAAAGGCTCTTACTTACAAGGCAACACATTTCTATTCACATTGAAAATTGAATGAGTAGCTTTCACAAGTGTTATTGGGGTACCCACGCAAAGTGCCATGATCGAGCAAGTAAACAACTACCTCTCTAAAACCTGTCTCGTAAGCATTGCTAATCTTCTTTTTTCGTCTTTGAAACCATGAGAATGTGAAAAAACTTTTCATGATTCTTCCACATATCAAAGCAATCATAGGCACAATGATGGTAATGTTTGGGGTTTTAAAATTTTTGGAGAAATTTTGGAAACTTATTGAAAAATCTGCAGATTCTAGAATTTTCTGCAACGGAGGCACACATAAGTGTCTAGGAGATTGGGTAGTTATATGTGGTGCCCGTGAGATGAGAGGTTCTAGACTTATTAAAGGTGAAATTCCATTACAAATTACAAGACCAAAAAACTCTTATCCATAGAGCTTTGAATTGTTTCCATATCTAAAGCCTTCTTGCATTTGTTTAAAACCTTGAGGAGTCATTCCAGAGAGACTATTGTTCCTGACGTCCAAAATAGCAAGCTGATGACATTAAGAAAATACCATACCATTATTTCATAGATTCCATGGAAATCATGCAAATAGAGATGGTCATCACACAATCCACAATGTCACACCTTCCATAACTGCCACGCAAAAAAATACGGTTTCAGTTTTACAAATTGGTATTTCGATTGGAGCCTACACCAATCTCTATGCAATTCTCGATGCAGACTTATTATTACACCATAATTTATAAAATTCAACACATGATCACATGGCATCAATCGACCCAAAACACAGTCTTTTCCAACCAAAATGAATTGGCTGCATATGAATTAAATTCAACATGACCAACTATTTCGTTGCAGATCTGGTAAGTAATTCATCGTAGGCCTTCTTTGTAGATTGCCTCCCCAAGCACTTTGCTGTGGACTCCCATCGATTACACCTATGCGTTATATCATATGGAATGTGATAAAAACAAGGTGTTGTTCACCCATCCTGTACAGCATTTCTCCACTCTAACATTCACTCTAGCTTACATGCTGGAAATCTTCAGTTTTTACTCCAATTTCTATTAGGAAAAAGGTTTGTTCATAGACTTGTTTCCCTCCCTCAATAAATTGATCGCATTAGATTTAGAGTACTATTATGTGAATGAACTTGGAAGGTATTCCCTGTAAGATATGATTACAACTACTCTCTCTTTCATGCAATTACAAATGCTTACAAACATAGGAAATGGAAACACAACAATATAGCACACAAAAAAAATGAAAGTTCACCACAAGCTTCAATCAAACTCTTATTAGAATTAAAATTGTAGGGTCTCGCCATTTCTGGCTTAATGTTCGAGTTTTTAACCCCCAACTCATCTCCTTCGCTCCGATACCAAAATGATGTCAGGATACTAGGTCAAATTAGATCCCAGCATGTAATGACACATGTGCTTCTATCAAAGTTAAAATTCTTCATTAAAACCACAAATATGTTCAGCTCAAAAATACACATGAAGGAAAGAGAGCCTGATAAATAAAATACTGATATTAAAACATAAAAACTCTTTGGCCAGATATTACAATGGGCGTCCTCTTAGCTCTCAGCCCTTCAAAAAATTTCTATTACTCTCTATATTCCTCACTTCCTCACTTCCTTGCTTCTCTCTGTCCCCTCTACCCACTCTCACAAGTTACATATTTATACATAAATATGAATTTATTCCACTCCATAATTTCCTTGACAAAAATCTCAACTTAAAATCCAATTTAGATTTATCTTTTTTTGGACTCAACTAATTCTCGTTTATGGAATTCCTAATCCCTATATTATCTACCTAATTCAACTCCACTCATATCCTTAATTATTTAAGGAATATTTACAATAATCCTCACATTTATAATTTCTCTTCTAATTTATTAAAAATGAGAAAATTAATTAATAAAATAATTAAAATATCTCACCCCCTTAATTACACAATTGAATAATGAAAATTTAACTCGATGCTCTTGCATCACCATGGCTTATATAGACATGCAAGGGTATGGTGGCAAGCTTATAACTTCCCAAAGGAAACATTTATACATGCATACACCACATTATGAGTGATCTAAGTTTCTCTAGACACACTTAGAGGCCAGAGAGGGGTTATGATAGCTCAAAATTAAAAGTGGTTAGATTTATGTCGATCTAGGTCTATCTCGAAGTTCTCGTCGCCCTGATTTCAATTTTATGAACAACACTCCAATCCGACTGCGTATGAAGGAGATAGGGTTGGTCAAATTTCTAGTCAAAGTGGCCATGTGGGCCAATGTTAATGATCCTGCATATTGACCGAGTCTGGGGCATGGAATCTGGCTCTCGAATGAGGGAGAAATTGTTGCCTACTTAATTTTTTGAGTATCCCTTATTTTCAGAAAATTAAAAAATGGATTTTTTTTTGGATTTAAAAACAAAATATATTTAAAAAAGAGCTGGTGGGATACCATGGCTGCCACCCCACCACACATTTCATATTAAAAATAAATCTCAAATTTGGGGTGGAATGCAACCAAACCCCTCCACCCCCATCGACGTTTCAACAAACCATATATATATATATATATATATATATATATATATATATATATATATATATATATATATATATATATATATATATATATATATATATATATATATATATGGTGTAGGTGGACCGCCACCGGAAAACCAGCCCCCACTCACCACAACGTGCCACATGTTATACCGTGGGTGACGGAGTTTGATCCACGCACCTCCCGGGCTCCCAAACACAACAATATGTATTGTTTAACCAAACTGTTGCAAAATGTTAAACAAGCAACCAAAACAATAATAAATTTTGGTTAATAAAAAAAAATGTGCTCCAAGTATGGGGTCGGTGGGGTTGGAGCCCCCGACCGCCCACTCCCAACATGGTTTGTTGCCAATGTTCCCAATGACCATGAATTATAAATTCCGTTGGGTCCTAAGTATTTAAGCCTGCATTTTATTCATTCACCCAGGGACTGGAGGAGCGTCGAGCAGAGTTATGACAAGCACAAGTAGGAGTGCAACCATGAGTTTCAGAAGGGATAAAAATAGAACTAATGAGTCATTTGATGCTGAGAATATTCGTTGGGAGATAAATTTTTGTAGTGTCAGAATGCTAACAAGTTTGTAATCATTTTTCTCAAAATTTCGTAGGGAGCACGATAGTGAAGTCACATTCGCCATCTGAGCAGCAGAATTGCAGGTGCCCCGCAACAAGGAATATTTGAAGAATATTTAGGAATCTAAAATATTCCTAAAGGCATAGATTTTAACGGTGTCAAAATTGGATGAGTTGATTGTTGATTTGACACTACTCATCACCAATAATTTAGTGCTGCAGTCAGTTCCAGTAGCTGAGCTTTGCAGTTTTAAGCCATCTTCGAATGTGGAGGTACATGGTGTAGTTATGTTATGCATCATTTTTGTTTTACTGATATGATGCATTATTCTTGATATCCCCATTTGACACTATGTTAAGGGATTCTTGTTGCCACACAATTTTGATATTGTATTAGCTTTTCATGCCGAAGGAAAGCCCATTTTGGGTAAGAGTACCTATCGGGATAATGTCTCATGGAGAGACAAGCAACACTTACTAAGGTATATATCATTTTTATGACAAATAATATTCTATTTACATCATTATCATTATTACAAGAATTATATGAAGTTACCTCCACTATTTTGACATCGGGCCCGAAGACGTAACGCACACTGGGTGAACTTCACTATCAAATGTGTCACGTTTTTTTATTTTTTTATCGTTGTTATGTTTTCTCTTGTTTAAGCATGCACATGTGGTTGTTTTATAAACTTTAAAATTAAATTCTATTAACAACAAAAAATGAAATATTTGGATAAATCTAGTAGCTAAAGGAACCGAGATGAAGTTTGGTATTAGAGCGATCTTCTCGTTGATGTGAATTACGAGTGTGAATGATTGAACGTACAACAATGGAGGATGAAAAAGAAATATAAAAGTCCTTCCTCACGATGCAAAAAATGATGGACATAATATATGAAGCTTATGAGAAGATACTAGAGGAACAGGAGAAAGAAGGAGAAAATAACGACGCTCAATCCACAGCTTCCAGTGAACATTCATCACCCTCATCGTCTTCTCATCATTTGAATGAGGAGATAAACTAGAGGCTTCAAGCACAAGACTTTTTTATTTGAATTGAAGCATTAGGGTAATTGTTAGGTCTAAAATGGCCTCCTAAGGAAATTATAACATTATAGTGGAAATAATAAAATAAGATTTGATGACATCATCAAATTTTAGAGGGAAAAAGGAAAAAACTATGTTTTCAACTCATATTTTAAATTTATCTCCCAAAGGTTTTTCTCAAATTTCAAGCGGGAGGACTCGTTGGATGAAGAATTTAATTCCTCATACAAGGAGTACCCATGTTGCATATTTTCTATGGACCCTGCTACATGAAAAATGAGAAAACATGAAAAACATGATTGCAATCATGTTTTTTCCTGTATTTCTCATTTTTTGCATAGCAGGGTCCATCAAAAGTATGAAACATGGGTACTCCTTGGATGAGGAATTAAATTTTGCATCCAATGAGTACTCCCGCTCGAAATTGGAGTAAACAATTTAGGAGATAAGTTGAAAATATTAGTTGAAAAAGTAGTTTTATTATTTTATTATTTTTTAATATTTTTACCCTTTTACCTAAAAAATTTTGAATCATCCCCCATGGTTGAAATCGTTATATTGAATCCTATTGGTTCTTATAAAGTTTATTTTTCTTGTACATTTTTTTTAGGAGGCCCAATTTAGCCCTTAAAATTCCCAACTGAGTCTTCTATGTGAATAGAAAGAGAAGTAGAGATTGCAACTTCAACTACGAGCCACAACAGAGGCCTTGGAGGAGTTAAAGCACAAAATAGCCTTACAAGAGCCTTCATATCCTGTTTCTGAATCGGCATGTAGGGTTAAAAATGTTGATAATTCCTTAGTTTCGTATTCAAATGATGTTATTTCTATTGGAAATGTGGAGGTACCCATTACAGGAACTTCTATGAGACTCCTCACCAAGATGGGCTAAAAAGGAGGAGGAATTCATGTTAATTACTAAGTCATGACTTAACAATTGGAGGTCATGCAAAGACCTTGATTTGCAGGTTTTGGATACACTGAAGAAGAATTCTCAAAGGTGTAAGAATCTTTTGAGATATTTTTGAAACTGTGAAGGAAAGAGATTGATGGGAACACATCACCATCATCCCATGACAGTGCACATTGTATAGGAAGAGTTGAGGAAAGCTCTCATCGACATAATTGCACCAGAGACAACCAAGAAATGTATAAAATGTCTCAGTATTCTAAAGCTTATTTTGATTACAAACATGTTAATGATCACAATAAATCATGGCATATAAAAACATGTGTTTTTGTGGTTTACATAACCATGTGATTGCTATGTGTTGGAAGAGAATGGAAAACACGAAATAGGATGAGGAATGAAAAGCGTTCTCCACAAGAGGGAAAGAATCATGTTAAGTAGGTTTGGAGGAATAAGACATTATATTCATTTCAATAGAGGTGGTAATCAAAGATCCACGTGTTGGAGGCTCCATCCAGAGAAATGTATTAAGGACCAAGCATTTGTGCATGAACCTGTTGAAAAAATTGTTCGACAAGTGAATCTGCCACATGGAGATAACCAATTTAATTTCGTAAGTGAGAGAAGGTTTTTCTAAGCATGTTAGCTTGTCATGCCTTATTTTTGTAAATCATATGTTGCAACATAACTGTAAAAATGATGATGTGTTTTCCATCACTTGTTAACTAAGGATGATTTTTTAGGCCTTGTATTGATATTAGGGGTTATTTATTTCCATTTTCATGAAAACTCGACCTAAAAGTATTTTCTTTAAACTCGTGGAAATTATGGGATTCTTGGGTCATAATTAGTCATGTAATTTGGAAATATTGTACAACAGGTTTGCAGAGGATGTCGGTGTCGACTCATCACTTATGGCTCTAAAGAATAAAGGTGAAGGAGAAGGAAGAGTGACCTATCAAGACACTTGTGATGAAGATAAAGTACATGAAAATTGAAAATAATGTTCATGTTTAGTGGGGAGGAATGATCCAGGTGGCTCTATACACAGTGAACGGCCAAAGAAGGCTTATGATAGCTCAAAATTCAAAGTGGTCATATTTCTCTTGAGCCAGGTCTATATCGGAGTTCTTGTCACTTTGATTCCAATCATGCAAATGACACTACAATCTGAATTCATATGAAGGATATATGGATGTTCAATTTTTTGGTCAAAGTGGGCATGTAGGCTAGGATTATTGATCCTAAAAATTGACTGATTCCGGGCCATGGAATTTGGCTCTTGAAAGAAGGCGAAATTGTTTCCTACTTAATTGGACCAATATTGCTTATTTTTGGAAAATTAAAAAAAAAACTAATTTTTTGTTTTAAAAGTAAAAATATATCAGAAAAATAGGTGGTGGGCCACCACCCTTGCCACCCCATCGCACATTTCATATTAAAAATAAATATCAAAATTGGGGTGGGATGTTTTCAAACCCTATCACCCCCACCAAAGTTCCAAGAAATAATACAATATATTGTTATATATGGTGGGAGGTGGGCCACCATTGGTGGACCTGCCCCCACTCAACACAACGTGCCACATGTTATGCCATGCGTCGAGGGGCTCGAACCCACCCAACTAGTCCAACCATACTGCCTCTCGAACTCCCACATACAATGATATATATGGCTTAACCAAACCTTTAAAATATGTTAAACCGCTGACAAAAAAATTAATAATAGTTGGATAATAAAAAAAAATGTGTGCCAAGTATGGGGGTTGGTGGGGTTGGAACCCTCAACCACCCCGTGCCCAACATGAATTGTTTCCAATGCGCCCAATGACTATGCCTTGTAAATTCTATCGGTAATTAAGTGTTTAAACCTGCATTTTATTGATTCACATAGGGACCGAAGGAGTGTCAAGAAAAGCTCCATCCATTGGAACTAGGGGCATAACCATGAGTCGTAGAAGGATGAAACCATGAACTAAGGAATCATTTGATGCTAATAAGATTCCTTGGGAGGTCAATTTTTGTAGTGTCAGAATGTTATCAATTTTATAATGATTTTTCTTAGAATTGCGTAGGAAGCACGATGGTGAAGTTAGATTCTCTATCTAAGAAGTAGAATTGTGTTGGTGAAGTCAGATTCGCTATGGTCAAGTAGGTTTATCTTGTCTCCACTTAAAGAATTCTTATTCAAGAGTCTTGTCTTTTTCTCCCAAAATATATTACCTACAACCATAGACCACAAGGTATGAAGCTCTATTTTCCTATGTACTATCAGCCAAAACATATGCATATATAAACGAAGGCACATTCATTTATACATAATACAACCTACATGACACACAGGAAACCATTGATGTTTCATTAGACAACAATACTTATAGAAGATATAGTACCATTAGACTCTTCAATCAAAGTCTCCTCCTGTAATATTCACATGTAATCAAGCTCAGTATAGGTATTCTTATCTCAATTTTTAGTCCTCTTATCACTTAGAAAGTATTACATTACCTTAAACTTTTCTCCCTCCTTTTTTCTTATTTTATAGTTGATTTGGAGATGTGGAGGGGATAAAAATAAACATATTTGACTTTATTTGACATGCTATTTTCACCCTTATCGTCCATTTGGTCATTATTTTAACCTCTTCAAACCTTATCCTCTCACTCCACAAATCATATCCATATCAACATTATTTATCTAAAGGGTAGGAGTGGTCAACATATTTTTTCAAGTCATTAGAAGTATCACAACATTTCCTTCCAATGCTCTAGGAGTGTTTGAGGGGCAACTTGAGTTTTTTTAAGTATTTTCAATGAGGGAGATGTGCTCACGCTTACCTTTCAATACTTCTCTAATTTTCTCAAGAGAGTGTCATATTGAGTTATAACATTCATGAAATTTCATGAAGGAGCCCACTCAAGAATAAGACAGAAGGTGGCCAAAATAGATATTTCTCACATAGGTTTAAGAAATAGTAATAAATGAGAACTCTAGCATCTATGGGGCATACTTGGAATAATAGGAAATTGCAATTTTAGATAATGTGGCCTTTTTCTAAAAATTATTAGGTGGTTGGGCTAAGTATAGTTTCAAGAAGTGAGACATGTATGACTTATTTACCCTACCTATGCCTCATCTATTGGAGACGTTAGAATGATGTAACCTTTTTCTTCATGATGCTAGCTCTATTACTTTCTGTTTTAGATCTCATGTGATTATTTTTGTCTTATTTATTATATGTGATAATGATATTAAACATCTAATTGATTAAATATTAGCTAATCAACTAAAAATTCTTCAATCAAATATAATGACTTTCTTACAATTTTATTTGATAAATTTCTTTAAAAAGTGAAAATATTTTAATGTGTCATTTCTCCACTCTATTTTTTTTTTCGGTGTTTTCACTAGCTTCGCCTGGCCTTTTTTCTTCTTCGGCTTCTTCTCACAAGGCGTATTCTACATTCCTCAAACTTCTGCTGCTATTTCAAAGAGTCTTATGCAAGCTCGCCTCTCCTCTCTATTGCTCCAAGTTGGCTCTGTTGATGCTCTCTAGAGAGGCTTATGCAAGCTAGCTCTGATACCATGACAAGAATTGAAAAGCTAAAAAGAAGTGAAGAAAAGGATTTGTCATCTAAATATTATGAATTAGTTAAATAGGATTACATTGGAAACATCGACAATAAATAACTGTTGTTAAACTCGACTAAATTGGACTCACTCAAACTTACCTATGACACTTGAACTGACAGTTTTGACACCAAGCAGGTGGTTGGGATTATGTTATTTAACAGACTTCTAGGTTTGATTCTTCTATTTTCTATTCATATTCAGACATTCAAATCTCCGTGGATACTCTCATATGTTCCTTCTCAAATATGAAAGACTAAGAAGCAGTCCAAATTCTTCACGTTGCACTCATTCCATAGACACTTCAATAGAGTATACCCAACGTAGGAATGACAAAATTATGAGACAATGAGCTTCAGAGAATATAGACGCAATTCAAAGAACTCTATGAATCTCTTCAACCAATCCTTTTATTAGGAAAAACCTCGCGAGTCATAAAATAGACTCCTTCTGCACAAAACCTAGATAGTGAAACTTCCAAATTCCTTTTTATTTGCTCAGAAATCGAGCTACAAAACAGGTGATGATTTCTTCATCTAATATTTCTCACATATCTCAGAAAACAAACTTTGAAAATAATTCTTGTAGATAATGAGAGGAATCCACACACACGGAACAGAGAAATCTTAACACACAAAATTTCCCTCCAATTCAAAACTCTCATTTACATAATTTCAACATAAACAATGAATTCAATATGAATGCATAGAAAAAATTAATACAAAACACTTCAATACCTTTCATTTATGAAACTTGAAACAATTTCATAGCCTGATAATATCCAAAGGGGTACACTAGCCCTGGCCCTATTATATACCCTGTAATTTTACATAAAAATTGATATATATCTGATCTAGATCAACAATCATAGGATGAGATAAATCGAAACATCCTAAAATCCTAAAAATATTCTAACTTTGGCTAGTTAAAACAACTTCTATCTTATTACAACCAATTTCACAAAAAATAGACTCAATCCTATCTCTTAATTTGAAATTGTCAGTCGAAGGATCCAACCCCTTTGATTGTAACATTTTTTTGGATTTTCTTCATTTGGATTTTCTTCATAAATAGTCACAAAACATGACTTTGACCAAATTCCCTTAAAATATCAAATGATTTTATCTATACCCCTGCATCAGGCTTCCAAGGAAAAAAAATTTCAGGAGATCTTGTCTATGAGTTTAGTATAATCAATTCCTTTTTTTTAAGCTAGCTTTTCTATCTGAGGTTGCTTCAGATATAGCAACATTTTTCCATTTAATTAAAAATTCACAATATTATTTACTTCTAGTTTTCTTATACATCCTTTTGTCTAGAATCTTTTCTGGTTCTTGAAATGGTGTAGGCTGGTTAGTTAACACTTGTTTTTCTAGAGCCAAGTCGATGGAGATTTCACAACTCAAAATTATGATTCCAACAAATCCTTACGAGATTATAGGAAAGCTCCAGTCTAAAATATACTTCAAAAAAATTAAAAACATATAAGAGATAAAGTACGACATTATTTATACTCCTTTTATTTTTTATCATAGAAATTGTCTAAAATAATTCATTTATTAACTATTTATAATTATTTCACCGAATAATGGAAAGAGCCTAATGAAACATTTATTTAAAGATTGTTTTCATTAATTAAATCAACGAATCATAATTTTTTTAGTTATCGAAATAAAAATCACCAACCATTACTTTTGATCTTTTCGTCTCACAAAAAAAAAAAAAAACCTCAGTAACCATTAATTGATATTTGACCTTATAGAATCTAGAAACCATTTTCTTACAAATAGACAAGGCTTTTCTCCTCACTCACCATGATCAATTTCATCATCAAACTTATGATATCATGAGATTTGAAGTCTCCTCACTATTTGAACTCAAACTTTCCTTTTATATTTATTCTTCCTTTTTGTTTCAACAAACATTGGGAGAGAGGGATCATTTTCTTGCAGGCATAGGAATCACCACGAACCATCCCAAAGAGGGTCACCAAGCTCAGTTGGAAGCCCTCCCCATGGCTTCCACCAATTTAATAAATCCTTAATTGGGTTTGAATTTGTTATATTGTATGGTATATGGCATATATTGTTGTATGGCTTGGTTGTTTCTATTTTTGAGATCTATAATATGAACTTATTAACATGTATTCACTCTAGGGTTTAATTCATAATGATCTTCATAATTTGTTTGTTTGAGTATTTGAAACCTATAGTAGTGTTTTGTCATAACCCTCTCTACATGAATTTTCCAAAAAAAAATATCACCATACTATGTATCTAAACATTTTAGGTCTTGGGTTGTTTTTATATGTATTTTTAAAGTCTTTACCTACTTTTTTATTTACATTTTAGTAACTTTTTTACTAATTGGGCTTTTTTTGTTCTTTGTGATTTGCAATATACAAGTCAAATATTTATTTTCTTTTTTGCTCTTATTCCTGCCTATAAGCTATTGAGGCTTCCTTGAGGGTGTGGATGACATTGAGTTCACCGTAGAGGTTTTAGTAGGATCACTGAAATTAGGGTGGTAGGTCTAGTTGTCAAGGAGCGAGAAGTGATATTCAATTAGCCTATATGAGTGGCTAGCTATCCTACATTTATAAAGGACAAAAAACCACCAAAACCATTAGCATGCAATCCTAGCTTAGGTTTTCAACATCGTTCAATCAATAAGGAGAATTAGGGATCATTTCATACAAGGTGTTTCCTTGAGAAAAGATCATAGGAAGTTGAAGGGCATGGTTGATCATGTGGTCTTCAATTTGGGATCCTACCTTACTAACATCTTTAGCGATATAAATGAAGAGAGATTTAGTGTACCATTCTTACACTATCTAATCTTGAAACATTTTTTGAAATAAGCTATGTTGTGACATCCACTCATGTATATAATGAAATATATATGTGGAAGTAGTTTAATATAATTTCATTATAATTCCATTTCCTATTTGTGCCTAAAAGGAAATTAATAATGATTAACAAATGCATATGCCAATGACAATAATTCATCATATGTAGTGCTCTCAAGGTCATTATACTACTTGGAGGCACCATTAGTAATATTCCACTGGAAAAATAGTAGTTAAATGCTATCATCCATGAATGAGTGATATGAACACCACAGATGATATTTTGTGATGTGAGCTACAATATATTTTGTAGTTTTCAACGAATTTGGGAATGTTAGTAGGTAAGTTAGTAGGGAAAATTTGCCACAAAGGATTATTATTGAGGGATTATTTATTAACTTTGATATATAATAAAATGAAAGTGTCTCCAAGAATGGTCATTTGAATGCGTTCTAGGGAGGAGATTATTTCCCAGTGACACAACTAGATTTTGTAATCCACACATTTCTCAGTTCCTAGAAGCCAATGGACCTCTTGAGGAAGTAATATTCCCAGATGGATTATCGCTAAGACCCAGCGAAATGGCATAAGTGTTATTTCCTACAAGGTATTTCCCTTAATGGCCAAAATATTCCCAAAAGGTCGATGACTTCCAAGACCAAACAATCTACCAAGAGGAAAACTTCCTAGACCAAAATGGCTAGCATAGAAATTAGCACCCCAATGGTAGAACTCATTAACAAGAATAAACCCCCTAGTGCACTATAAATTACAATGAACTTAAGGGCTTCATGGAAATTTTAACCCCCTAAATCTTGAATTCCTCAACAATTAGTGAATTTTTTGGAAGCAATTGTGTGCATGGTACTTCTAGGGAATGGTAAGGGCCTATTGTTGGATTTAAATAAAAAAGGAAACCTATAATTATGTGTAAATTAACTTCTTATTGAAATTACAAGACTAACAAATGGTCCCTCACAACTAGATTGGTAGATAGAATACAATCCTCTGACGTTGAACATAGGCATACTACGCATAGGGTTACTAGATACTACACAAAATGTGAATGGGGGGAATGATGTCGATGTTGTGGAGGTACCTACACTGGATGTGATAAAGGATAGAAACAATGAAATTGTTTTAATTTCCTAGTAAGATAAGAGAGAGGGTGTAGGTGGTGGGGATGGCATATATGGTATTAGTGTATAGTAGGCATATTTCGTTAGGGGTACCTGTAATGAAACTGTGAGATAATGCACTAGGATTTTCCATTTGGTGTAAATCAACCACAATGGATTCTTAGAAAATATTGTCATACCAAAATTGTTAGGTCGAATATACACTCAATTAGAGAATATGGGCATATAGGGCCGAGTCAAGGAAGGATAAGAGTGAGGTAGTGGAATTTTGTCAACTATTTATGTGACTATATTCTCAGCATTTGCAGAAACAATAATTTTTCCTCTAGCTACAGGGAAGTTGAAGAATATCTCCAATGTGTGATCAGTCGTACATCTACATTGAGGTGGAGCGTCCACATTAGGAGTAAGGCCCTGTTGTATACAATAATTCGATGGAATAAACTCATAAACTATGAAAACCAAAGTTTTAACCAAAAAATATAGTAAGACGTATGGCTATATATATTAACCCCAACTAGCACACTTCTAACAAATATAAGAAGAACCATAAGGGAACAAGTGTCTCAAGGAGACTTCCCTTAATCAAATTTTGATTAATGGTGTCCGAAGACAATTTTTAATGCATGAGAGTTATTTGCATTGACTTCCTACTTAATAGTTCAATGTCTGGCCCAAGTTCCATTTATTATTTATAGTTTTCCTAGGGATTCAAGTGAGTTTTGACAATGTATTTCTCATTTATCAAAATAAAAAATACTCAAAACCATGCACATAGGTTTTCTAAAAAAATAGGCCACTAACGTTAGCACTTGCAACTAAACAATTGCACGAATAGCCATGGCTGACATAGATATGCATGGGTATGGTTTCAAGATCATAACTTCCCAAAGGAAGCCTTTATAAATTCATACACCACACCATGAGTGATGTAAGTGGCCCTAGATAGACTAAGAGGCCAAAGAGTGCTTATGATAGCTCAAAAATAAAAGTGGTTATATTTCTCTAAATCTAGGTCTATATCTAAGTGCTCGTCACCCTAATTCCAATGGTGCAATTGAAACTCCAATCGTAGTCTGTATGAAGGATAAAGGGTTCATCAATTTTTTGGGCAAAGTGGGCATGTGGCCCATGATTAACGATCTTACTAATTGATCAAGTCTGGAGCATGGAATCTGGATCGTGAAAGTGGGACAAATTGTTTCCTACTTAATTTTCATAGTATTTGTTATTTTCAAAATTAAAAAATGGATAATTTTTGTTTAAAAAATATATATATATCTTAAAAAAAGAGGTGGTGGGCCACCAACCCCCCAACCCCATCACACATTTCATATAAAAAATGAATGTCAAGGTTGAGTTGGAAGGCATTCAAACCTTGCCACCCCCACCAACATTCCAAAAAAATATACATAATATAGCTATATATGGTGGTGGGTGGACCGACCCCCATTCACCACAACGTGCCACATGTTATACCATGGGCGATGGATTCTGACCGAACCACCTCCTCGGAGCCCACACTCAACAATATATGTTGTTTAACCAAACCATTACAACATGTTAAACCGTCAACCAAAAAAATAATAAATGCTAATTAATAAAGAGAAATGTGCTCCAAGTATGGGGCTGGTAGGGTTGGAGCCCCCGACCATCCGTTCCCAACATGGTTTTTTTCTAATGTGCTCAACGACCATGAATTGTCAATTCCTTTGGTACCTAGGTATTTATTCATTCACCCAGGGACCGAATGAGGATCAAGCAGAGTTACGACTAGTGGAACTAGCGGTAGAACCGCGAACTCGAATAGGAAAAACCTAGAACTAAGGAATCCTTTGATGCCGAGAAGATTCCTTGGGAGGTAAATTCTTGCAGTGTAATAATGCTATCTATTTTATAGTCATTTTTCTCACAATTTTTCAGGGAGCATGATGGTGAAGTCAAATTCAACATATGAGCAACAAAATTGCAGGTGCCCTACTGTGAGGAATCTTTGTAGAATATTGAGGAATCTAAGAGATTCTAGAAGGCATAAATTTTGATGGTGCCAATATTGGATGAGTTGACAGTCAGTTTTACACTACTCATCGCTAGGAATTCAATGGTGCATTTAGTTTCAACAGCTGAGCTTTGCATTTGTGGGCCATCTTCAAACCTTGAGGTACATGATGTAGTTATGTTATGCGTGCCTTTTTTTTTATTAGGGGAATTTTGAGGTCTAAAAGGGGCCTCATAAGGAAATTCTAAAATAATAGTGGAAATAATAAAATAAGATTTGATTACATCATCAAAGTTTAGAGGGAAAAAAGGGAAAACTATTTTTTCAACTCGTATTTTCATCTTATGTCCCTATGGGTTTACTCAATTTTTGAGCGAAAACAATTGTTGGATGCAGAAATTGATTGATCATCCAAGGAGTTCCCATGTTACATACTTTAGATGGCCATTTCTACATAAAAAATGAGAAATACATTAAAAATGTGATTGTAAACACATTTTTTCATGTATTTCTCATTTTTCGTGTAGCAGGGTCGATCAAAAGTATGAAACATGGGTACTCCTTAGATGAGGAATTAAATTTTTCATCCATTGAGTACTCCCTCTAGAAATTTGAGTAAAAAATTAGAGAGATAAGTTTAAAATATGAGTTGAAAAATTGGTTTTATTATTTTATTATTTTTTAATATTTTTAATTTTTTAATCCAAAAATGGTGAATCATCCCCCATGGTTGACATCATCATCTTGAATCCTATCGGTTCTTATAAAGTTTATTTTTGTTATACATTTTTCTTAGGAGGCCCGTATTAGACCTCAAAATTCCCTTAACGACTAAGATCATTTATTATTCTTGAGATTCCCGTTTGACACTATGTAGAGGGATGCTTGTTTCGAGACCATTGTGAGATTATATTAGCTTGTCATGCTGAAGAAAATCCCATTTTGGGTTAGATTTCCTATAGGGATAGCATCTCACAGAGAGACAAGCCACCGTGGTTGAGGGTATATGTCCTTGTTATGACAAATAATATTCCATTTACATCATCATCATTATTACAAAAATTATATGAAGCGACCTCCACTATCTTGACACCAGGCCCGGAGACGTAACCCACACTAGGTGAAGTCAGTTATCAAATGTGTCGTGTTCTTGACTTGTTGATCATTATTATTTTTCCTATTTTTTAAGCATGCACATGCGGTTCTTTTAAAATGTTTTAAATGAAATTATATTAACAAAACAAAATTGAACTATCTTGGATAATTATGGTAGCTGAAGGAACCCGAGTCAAGTTTGGTATCGAAGCGATCTTCTCGCTGATGTGAATTACGAGTGTGAATCATTAGACGTACAAAAATGAAGGATTAAAAAGAAATATACGAGCCCCTCCTAAAGATGTCCAAAATGGTGGACATAATGTATGAAGTTCATGAGAAACGAATAGAGGAATAGGAGAAACAAGGAGCAAATAGCTATTCCCCATCAACATCTTCTGGTGAACATTCATCACCCTCATTGTCTTCTCATCATTTGAATGGGGAGATAAAATAGAGCCTTCAAGAAGGGAATATTGAATTGAAGATGCTTCTATGATAAGATAAAGAGGAGAAGTAGAGATTGCAACTTCAACTACGAGCCACAGAAAAGGTCTTGGAGGAGTTAAAGTGCAACGAAGGGTTAGATAATTAGTCATATCATGTTTCTAAATCAAATTCTAAGGTAAAAAATGTTCATCACTCCTTAGTTTCATCTTCAAATGATGTTATTTCTATTGGAAATGTGGAGGCACCCATTAGAGGAACTGGCATGAGACTCCTTACCAAGATGGGCTATAAAGGAGGAGTACGTGGTTTTAATGGCCAAGGCACGATGTAGTAATTGGAGGTCGTGCAAAGATCTCAATTCACAGGTTTGGGATACACGAAAGGAGAATTATCAAAGGTGTCTGAATCTTTCAAGACATTGTTGAAATCGTTAAGGGAGTAGAATTATGGGAACACAACACCATCATCCAACTAGAGTGCACATTGTATAGAAAGAGTTGAGGCAAGCTCTCAAGCATAATTTCACTAGAGAAAAACAAGAAAGGTATACGATGTCTCAATATACTAAATATCATTTTGATTCAAAGCATGTTAATGATGAGAATAAATCATGGAATAGAAAAACATGCAGTTTGTGGTTTACATAACCATGTGATTGTTGAGTGCTGGAAGAGGATGGCAACATGAAAGAGGGTGAGGAGTGAGATTCCTTCTCTACTATAGGGAAAGAATAATTTTAAGCAGGTTTGGAGGAAGAATACTTATAGACCACATTAAAGAAGATTCCTTAAAGAGCAGTGTGTTGGAGGCTCCATCCCGAGAAACATCTTAAGGACAAAGCATCTATGCATGAACCAAATGAAAAATTTGTTCAACAAGTGAATCTGCCATAGGGAGATAACCAATTCAATTTATTAATTGAGAGAGGGTTTTTCTAGATGTGTTAGCTTGTCATGGCCTTACTTTTTTAAATCATATGTTGCAACATAACTATAAAAACGATGATCTGTTTTCGATCACTTGTTAAGCAAGGATGATGTTTTAGGCCTTGTGTTGATATCAAAGGGTATTCATTTCCATTTTCATGTAAACATGACCACAAAGTATGTGTTATACACTTGTGGAAAGTATGGGATTATTGGATCATAATTGGTCATGTAATTTGCAAATATTGTACAACGGGTTTGTAGAGGATGCAGGTGTCGACTCATCACAAATGGCTTTGAAGAACAAAGGTTAAGGAGAAGGAAGGGTGACCTGTCATGACACTTGTGATGCAGACAAAGCACACACAATTACAAATTATGTTGATGTTGAGTGGGGAGGAATGATCTAGGTGGCTCCAGACACACTCAGAGGCCAAAGAGGGCTTATGATAGCTCAAAATTCGAGTGGTCATATTACTCTCAAGCTAGGTCCATATCAAAGTGCTCATCACTATGATTCCAATGGTAAAAACAAAACTACAATCTAATTTTGTATGAAGGAGGTAAGGCTGATCGATTTTTTGGTCAAAGTGGGCATGTGGGCTAGGATTAATGATCCTACAAATTTATTGAGTCTCAAGCATGGAATATGGCTCACGAAAGAAGTTAAAATTATTGCCTACTTAATTTGACCAATATCTCTTATTTTCGGAAAAATGAAAAATGAATAATTTGTTGTTTTAAAATATATATATATTAGAAAAAGAGGTCTTGGACCACCACCCTTGCCACCCCACCGCACATTTCATATTAAAAATAAATATTAAAGTTTGGGTGGAAGACGGTGAAACCCCAACACCCCCACTGAATTTCCAAGAAATCATACATATATATAGTTATATATGGTGGCGGGTGGGATGCCACTGGCGGACCCACCCCAACTCACCACAATGTGCCACATGTTATATCATTGGCGATAGATCTTGAACCCACCTGACTAGTCCAACCGTTTGGCCTCATAGGCACCCACATACAACAATATATATTGTTTAACCAAACCTTTACAACATGTTAAACTGCTTACCAAAAAAATAATAACTGGTTAAAAAAAAATGCAAAGTATGGGGGTCAGTGAGGTGGGACCCACGACCACCCTGCACCCAACATGGCTTACTTCCAATGCACCCAACAAATATTCCTTGCAAAGTGTGGCGGTTCCCAAGTATTTAAACCAACATTTGATTCATTCACCAAGGGACCGGGGGAGCGTTGAGCAAAGTTTCGACCATCAGAACTAGGAGTGTAACCACGAGTCATAGAAGGGTGAAACCATGAACTAAAGAATCATTTGATGAGGACAATATTCCTTGGGAGGTAAATTTTTGTAGTGTCACAATGCTATCAAGTTTATGGTGACTTTTCTCAAAATTTCGAAGGGAGTGTGATGGTGAAGTCAGATTCGCTATCTGAGAATAAGAATTGCAGGTACCCAAAACCGAGGAATATTTGAAGAACCTTAAGGAATCAAAAATATTCCCAAACGACGAGATTTTTCTGGTGTCAAAATTGGATGATTTGATAGTCGATTTTAAACTACTCGTCGCCTAGAATTCAGTGGTGCAGTCAACTTTAGCAGATGATCTTTTCATTTTTCGGCCACATTTGAACGTGGAGGTACATGATACAGTTATTTTATGTGTCCTTTTTGTTTTACTGATACGTTCTATTATTCTTGAGATATTTGTTTGACGTTATGTTGATGGATTCTTGTCGCCACACTATTTTTAGATTGTATTGGATTTTCATGCTAAAGGAAAGCTCATTTGGGTGAGAGTTCTGATAGGGAGAACGTCTTGTGGAGATACAAGCCACTCTTGTTCAGGGTATATGTCCTTGTTATGACAAAGAATATTTCATGTAAACCATCATCATTATTATAGAGATTATATGAAGCGACAGGTGCACTATCTTGAGACCAATCACAAATACATAACCCACACCGGGTGAACTCTGTTATCAAATGTGTCATGTTCTTGGTTTTTTTATCATCATTATTTTTCCTCTTGTTTAATCATGCACATGTGGTTCTTTTATTCTCTTTTCAATGTAATTTTATAAACATCGCAAAATTTTTAAGAACTTGGATAATTTTGGTAGCCTAAGGAACCCAAATAGATGAGAATCTAAATAAATGGTGATATCACTTGATAGATCCCAATTCGACCTTGTGCTTGACCCCTATTTTGGAGGGGTTGTCGCTAGAAGAACTTGGATTCAAATCTATTTTCACTCCTTATATCACATTGTAGCTCCAAGTTTGTTTCCTTTAAGACCTACCTCTCCAAACATATTCCAAGGCCCTAATATGTTAAGGTAATGTGGGTGTGCTATAAAAGAAAAAATACGATTATTTTTATTTATGATTTTCTCGTAGTGGTTCTCATTAGTGTCAAGTTAATGGAGTGAACAATATGACATGTGTAGTTTGATTGATTACAAATAAATATAAGAAAGTTTTGTATAATGTAGAGTATTGACTGGATGAAAACTAGATTATAGTAGGGAGGAATATTTCTTAGTTCAATGAACATATGATCCTTTCCATCCTCTCATTTTACTCTCTAACTATTCAAATTAAAATATGAAATAAAACATAGAATGAAAGAGTCCAAAAAAAAACCAAAAAATACCTTAAAAACACCTGCTGCTAAGTACACAATCTAAATATTAAACAAAATACAAAGAATAAATATAACATTAGATGAAAATAGGAATAAAAAAACAACACGATACCATGGTAGAGCTGGTTTAGCTAGCACGAATGTTGAGATAGAGAATCAAACCCAAGACTATGTTTGAAACTGCTAAAATAAATCACAAATTCAACAATTCCAAGTGGATCTAAGCCTATGGTGATTGTGTGCATCATACAATTAGTCAAAAATGGAGTTATCCATGCTCTAGTCACAAATTTTGCAAAAAAATGTATACGAAACAACTTAAATTCTCTAGAAAACACATAGTAGGTGCTTCGCCAATCTATTTATGACTTATTAGAGCATTGCAACACTATAAGAACACTATCTTAGAGAGTTGGATAGGGCTTCAATGCTTTGTCAATGCTAAATAGGATACTATATCATGTATTTTTGCCTATATATTCAATTTTCAACGAAAAAAGTCCTTCATTTAACAACCACAAAGAAACTAAGTGCTACCGAGAAAAAATGAAAAGAAAAAATGACAAAAAAATTAAACAACAAAAGAGCCAATTGTACAAAAGAAAGAGTTTAATATTTGACGAGCCCTCCAATGCTCTTATAGGCCTTCCTATGAGAATTACAAAGTTTTATGTGAAAAAAAGCCTCCCTACAACTTACCTTTAAAGGAAAATAAATGACAAAGGATTAAAATGAAAGTGGCGAAATGGATCTCTTAAATGGTGGTGGCCAAATCTCATTTCATGGCTTGATTCTACTAAAACCTAATATGAAAAATCTAGTGAGAAGGGGATTTCTCCTTTGGGTTATCCTCCTTTGGCGAATTTTTGCACATAATGGTCATTATTTTACCTTTTTACAACGAGATAATTGGTTTTAATTTTTTCTTGGTGGAGTCACTGATATTTTTTCCTATATCATCACTCTATTTTTAGAATTTATTTCCGATATATATTCATACTAATCTATGACATATAATATGTTATCCACCTACTAACCCCTAGTGACCTACACTAATGCACTTTGAAATTGGAAAGGGATGAGAGCAAAGACACTCTATGTCACTAAGGGTTGATTTTATCTTGTCTCAACTAGCATTGTTCTTCAAGAGTCTTGTCTTTAGCTCCCAACACCTATTACTTGCAAGAATACGCCACAAGGTATCCAAGCTTTGTTTTCCTATGTACTATAACCCAAAACATATTCATATATAAACAAAGTCATATTCATTTATATGTAATACGACATAGAATACAAGGGGTAAACCATTGATGTTTCATTAGACAACAATACTTATAGAAGATATAGTACCATTAGGCTCTTCAATCAAAGTCTCCTCCTGTCACATTCACATGTAATGAAGCTCACTATAGGTATTCTGATCTCAAGTTTGAGTCCTTTTATCACTAAGAAAATATTACATTACTTTAAATTCCCCCCCCTCCATTTTGGTTATTTTCCAATATATTTGGAGAGGTGGAAGTCATAAAAATTGACATATTTGAATTTATTTGACATGATATTGTCACATTTATCCTCCATTTGGTAATAATTATTTTAACCTTTTCAAACCTTAACTTCTCACTCCACAAATCCTATCCTTATTTTAACCTCTTCAAACCTTATCTTCTCACTCCATAAATCAACATCATTTTTCAGGTCATTAGGAGTGTCAAAACATTTCCTTCCAATGCTCTAGGAGTGTTTTAGGAGTAACTTGAGTTATTTTAAGGATTTTCAATGAGGTATATGTACTCATGCTTACCTTGCAATACTTCTCTAATGGTCTTAAGAGAGTTCCATCTTGAGCTATAACATTCATGAAGGCTCATGAAGAAGCCCTCTCAAGAATCTGATAGAGGGCGGCCAACATAAAGATTGCTTCCATAGGCTGAGGAAATAGTAATTAATGAGAAATCTTGAATCTATGGGCATACTTGGAATTCTAAGATATTGCAATTTTAGATAATGTGGCTTTTTTCTACAAATTATTACGTGGATGGGCTAAGTAGAAGTTTGATAAGTGAGACATATATCACCTCCTATTTTGTATTTACCCCACCTATGCCTCTTCTATTGGAGATGCTAGAATGATGTGACATTTTTCTTCATGATGCTAGCTCTATTATCTTGTGTTTTAGAGCTCATGTGATTCTTTTCAATTTTATTTATTTTATGTGATAATGATATTAGATATATAGTTGATTAAATACTAGCTACTAACTAAAAATTCTTCTACCAAATGTAATGATTTTTTTACAATTTTTTTTGATAAATTGCTTCAAAAAGTGAGGAATATTTTAGTGTGTCATTTCTCCACTATAAAAAAATTATGAAATAAATGAAAATAATAGAATAACCAATTTATCCATGTACAACCACTACTGTCAATACATTGTATTAATAGCTATGAGGCAAACAATATAGTGGAAAATTAGCAATTTCAGAAACTGTATGTAACAAGATGAAATCCATGTCATTAATGTTCCTCAAAATTGTTTTATCCCTTGGGTTTTTTTTATTAACTTAATAAAGTAGAACTTTTCAGTTCATGTGACATTATGTTGTGAAATATGACACACTCAAACCTCACAAAATCTGTGGAAGTGGGAATTATGTGACTACCCTTCTTGTCTTCTCACAATTTATTTAGGCCTTTCTAGTAATAAAAGTTAGATTCATATAATATTTTTACTTCATGATTAACTCCGCAAGATTTTAAACTAGAGGTTATGATTCTAACTCACTTTATTTAGTTTCATTAGTATGATGGAAATTAGTGATTCTTGGAATCATGTGACTTTTTTCTTTAAGATTCCAATTTAATAATTTTTTTGTTTGAAACTCATGTGAATATTTGTTGTTACTATTTGTTTCTACGACAATCTTATACCATTTAATTAACCTTTGTTTGATGCATTATTATTAATTTCATTTGTTATAAGTACTTATTTTTCTTAAAATAATTAAAAAATTTCTTTAAGTTTATAAATCTTAGTTTATATAAGTGAAAGATGTTATTTTTTTTAATGGATAAGAAGATAAAATATTACATATTTTAAATAATAATAATAATAATAATAATAAACCAAAATAACTTGCGATTTTTGTGTTATAATGTAACATATAAATTACGAAATTCTAAGTTGAAATCTTCTCAAAAATATTCACCCCCAGAAATAATAATAATTTTTATTATTATAATTGTGTGTAGTTTTATCAACCATAGATACTTGTAGTATTAAAAAATAACTTACTAAAACAAAACATTAAAAAAACATATAAAAAAAATACTCTATTATTTTTATAACTTGAACCACCAAATTATCATTCTAAATCTAAATTCAACGAAATCCTTCTAACAAATGATTAATTGAAAATTTTCAATACGATAAAGATGGTAACTTTATGCTCTTTGTAAATTTATATTTCTTGTTTGAGTGGTTTGAATTATTTAAATGAGAAAAATCTGATACACGTGCACGAGTTCAAATAGATTTGGATATATTTTCAAAATCCTACAATATCCAATTACAGATCTTCTTTGGCAGAATAAATTTAATTTTGAGGAACAAGCTTTGCATGGATAACTCTATTTTATTCCGTTCATAGATAAAGTTTTCGGAAGGCAGGCCGAATTGCCCTCGATTCGGCTAATCCTTTTGTTTCTTCGAATGGAAGAAAATAAAAAATGTTAGTGACTGGTCAATAAATGAAAACGCGGCGAATCACATTTAAGACAGAAAATATATTTCTGACGAGGGAAAACTGTCGTCAGCTGCTGTTCGGTTAGGTGGTCGAATATGACAAGGGTTATTCTTTGAAACAACGAGTGTCACTATTATTTATAGTTATAGGCGTAGTTTAATTAGATTGTTTTTTTATTCTAAAAATTAACGAAATTTTGGTAAGATTTTAAAAAAATTTAGTAGGATTTTTGTAAATTAATCTTGTAACTATCAAATTTTAATATTTTGGGTGACTTACAGGCTTTTGATAGTGCTGAATCTATTTCCATCATCAAAATTATGATTCAAACACTCTAAGATTTTTAAAATTTTTTGACTTGAATTCTTGTCAATTTTGACTGTCTCAGCAATTCCTCCATCTCGTTAGATAACTCCCTATTTATACAAGGTTGACGAGGGAAAAAATTCTCCATTGAGATGAATTATTCAATTTTTGTTGGCTATTGAATAAAGTAGTGTTTTTTATGTGTTTCATCATCTGGATTAATAGAATAGATCTTTATTTTTGGTTATGTAAATTAAATCGATCTTTATTTTTGGTTATGTGAACATTGATTAACATTTTTTGGATTTGGTTTAAAGGAAATTTGGTATTGCCAATTATTATAGTGAGTTAAAGATTCCAATAGACACTCAAGGGATTATTAGACAATGGATAAGTTGAAAATAATTAATATTATTTTATATTAATGGAGAAATGGTTACACAAGTTTTAACGTATCTCCTTAGTTTAGGATTAGTTCCTACAATTTAGGAGTTTGTTTGCAACTTCCTGATCCTTAGTGATGTACTTAATGATGTAATTTCTCATTCATGGATAAAGAGTAAACTCAGAGTGTTCTCTCTGTTTGAGTGCAGTCTCCAGGTGCAGTACTCACCTGTGAGCTGCAACTCCTTTTTCAATTCAGTCTGATTTTTATCTTGGTATTAGAGCACAGAGTAGGGAGACCCTTAATTTTTTCTTTTTTGGGATGCATCATTGATTACAGAACTGTAGTGGCGGAGGAGTATACAGAAGCTTTCATAAAATCTGGTGGAATGCAGTAACACCTGAAGCATAGGTCTCAGATGACTAATCATCTCTGAGCGGAAGAAAAGGTTGGCGCGATTTTGTCACGAACAGTCGCGTCATTGGTGCGAGTTTGAGGGAGATACCCGCACCAGCGCACCAAAACACCCTATTGGAGCGGAAATACACGCCATAATCGCACCAGCCTCTTTCTCTTTGGGAAGGTCTGCAATTTTTTGCAGATCACCCCTACCCGATGGTGGCACATTGAAGTTCCTGATTTGTTCGGTGGCAGCAGATCGGACTTGCCCGGTGGTGGCACATTGAAGTTCGTGATTTTCTTGGTGGCAGTAGATTGGACTTGCCCGATGGTGGCACATTGAAGTTCATGATTTGCTCGGTTGCAGCAGATCGGACTTGCCCGGTGGTGGCACATTGAAGTTCCTGATTTGCTCAGTGGCAGCAGATCAGACTTGCCCGGTGATGGCGCATTGAAGTTCCTGATTTTCTCAGTGGCAGCAGATCAGACTTGCCTAGTGGTGGTGCATTCAAGTTCTGAATTTGCTCGGTGGTAGCAGATCGGACTTGCCCGGTGGTGGCACATTGAAGTTCCTGATTTGCTCGGTGGTAGCAGATCGGACTTGCTCGGTGATGGCGCATTGAAGTTCCTGATTTTCTTAGTGGCAGCAGATCGGACTTGCCCAGTGGTGGCGCATTAAAGTTCTAAATTTTCTCGGTGGCAGCAGATCGGACATGCCCGGTGGTGGCGCATTGAAGTTCCTAATTTTCCTGGAGGAGGCAGATCGGACCTGCCCGGTGGTGGCGTATTCGATTTTATTGGTGATAGCAGATCGGATTTCTCATTGATGGCACATTGAAGGTACATTTTTTTCAGCAAAACAGTGGTCAGGATCTGTTATGTGGTGATTTTTTTTTTGTGTGTCCTGCAATTGTTCAGTTGGGTAGAATTAGTCATCAGAGGATCAGAAAGTTTATCAGTCCAATATGAATAATAGTTTAGAATCGTATCTCCACGAGTCTAGAAAACTCGATGGATCTAATTCCACCATCTGGAAATTCAAGATATAGACATTACTTGAAAGCGCAAATGTGTGGTCGATTGTTATAGGAAATGAGTTGAGACCAGGAACAACTACACAAGAACAAGACTGGGATAAAAGGGAGACCAAGGCAAAGGTCATATTGAAGATTTCCTTCAAGAACAATATTATCCCACATATTAGAGAATGCAAATCGTCCACTGACATATGGACGACGATCAAGAACCTATACTAGACGCAGAATAGAAACCGTGTCTTGTTACTCAAAGGCAAGTTGTTTGTGATGAAGATGGAGGAGAATGAGTCCGCTGATGGATTCATTGCTAGAGTCAAAGACCTGAAGGACAGAGTGGGAGATATTGGAGAGAAAGTTTCTGATTCCAATCTAGTCACAATCACATTGAACGGAATGACAGATGAATATCAGATGTTCATCACAGGATTGGCAGCCAGGGAGAAAGCTCCTGCATTTGAAGAGCTTACAGGGATTCTGCTACAAGAATAAGAGCGACGACAAAATTTGAAATCAGAGAGCAATGATCTTGCTCTGATGGCGAAAAGGCACCAATACAAAGGGAAGTAGCCACAATAGCAACAACAACCACAGCAGCAGCAGCAACAGAAATGATCTAGAACATTTCAAAAGAGACCGTTTAAAGGTATGTCTGCTAATAATTTTCCCATCAAGAAATGTTTTTACTGTGGAAAACCTGGTCATCAGATTGAAGAATGTTATAAGAGGCAGGCAGACGAAGCAAGAAATAAATAGAGAAAGCACAAAGGTTACTTTGTTGACGAAGATGAGGACCATAGCCACAAACTGCGACTATTTATAGTCGATTGTGCCCTTTCAACTTCAAAGGGAGATGAGGATGACATATGGTATGTCGATTCTGGTGCTTCCTCACATATGACGGGTAAGAAGGAATGGTTTGAATTTCTTTAAGAAACTTCATGTGGGTCGAAAATCTATTTAGGAGATGATAGTGGATATGAGATCAAAGGATATGGTAACATTCCGGTAAAGTTACCTAGCGGTGACATTAGACGCCTTAAAAATGTATTGTATGTGCCCGGAATTAAGAAAAATTTGATCTATGTCTCAATGATAACTGATCAGGACATGTAAGTTCAATTCTTTAAGACTAACTGTGTCATAAAGGATAGCCAGATGGAAACAGTTGCAATAGGAGTGCATGTGGGAAGCCTATACAGACTAGATGTGAAAAGTATGCCACAGCAAGCCACGGTCGCAACTGGATCGACAGCTGAAAATATCTGGCACCAAAGATTCAGCCATCTTAATCTGCAAGACCTCATCCTACTTCCGAGAAAAGGTATCGTCGATGGACTCCCTGTTTTCCATAATGTTCAGTTGGATTGTGATGGTTGTGCATTGGGGAAAATTCATACAAAAGAGTTCCCTCTGCATGTTAATAGAAAGGAAAGAGATATTTTAGAACTGGTGCATACAGATATATGCGGACCTATGCAGACTAGGTCACTAGGTGGTGCATATTACTTTCTTTTATTTACATATGATTGCACTAGATTCTCTTGGATATACTTTCTGAGTAAAAAAATTCAGACCTTTCAGTCTTTTAAAGAGTTTAAATCCATGGTAGAAAACCAGACGGGAAAAAGCATAAAAATTCTCTGCTCAGATCAAGGGGAGAGTACAGGTTCGGAGAGTTCATGAATTTCTGCAAGCATCATGGGATTTTTCAACAGTTTAGAGTGCCCCACACTCCACAGCAGAATGGAGTGGCAGAACAAAAGAATAGAACTCTTGTGGAGTGCGCAAGGAGCATGCTTCAAGGTAAGGGTCTATCAAATGGTTTTTGGGAAAAATCTATTAACACTGCTGTCTACTTAAAGAATAGGAGTCCTACTAAATGTCTAGGCTTCAAAACCCCTTTTGAAGCATTATTTGGATTCAAACTAGCAGTGAGTCATTTAAGAATATTTGGGTCAAAAGCTTATGCTCATATACCTAAGGCAGATAGGAAGAAGTTAGATCTTAAAGCCTTGAAATGTATATTTGTTGGATATGGCACTGAGTTCAAAGAATATAAGTTATTTAATCCCGTGACTCATAAAGTCTTTGCAAGCAAAGATGTCATATTTCATGAACAGGTTGAAGAAGGAAAGGATGACTGTAACAATGATTGGCACATTCCATTGTTAATGGAAGAAAAAAGTCAGGATGATGAAGAACAGGAGCAGAAACAAGAAGAAGTAACAGGTAATGATGCAAGCCCGGAGAAGGTTGAAACAGATAGATTTGAGGTAAGTCCCCTACCAAGGAGATCAAGTAGGAAGACTCGATTACCATCCAGATTGAAATACTATGCATTAATGACAAACATTTTAAACATTGTAGAACCTGCAAATTATGAAGAAGCAAGTAAATCTGATGCATGGAGGGCTGCAATGCACGAGGAAATTGAATCAATTAATAGAAACCATACTCGGGATTTGGTTGAAGTTCCTGATGGTAAAACCCCCATTGAATGAAAATGGTTGTATAAACCTAAAATAAATGTAGATGAGAGTGTAGAAAAACTTAAAGCTAGACTGGTAGCAAAGGGTTATTCACAGGAAGAGGGAATAGATTTTGATGACACCTTTGCTCCTGTAGGAAAATTAAAAATTATTAGAATGCTAATTTCCTTAGCAAAAAAACATAAATGGGAGCTACACCAGCTAGATGTTAAGCCTGCATTTCTGAATGGTGACTTGAAAGAAGAAATATATTTAATACATCCTGAAGGGTTTGTGAAAAAGGGGCAGGAACACCTTTTTTGTAAATTGAAAAAGGCACTTTATGTTTTAAAACAAGCACCCAGGTCGTGGTATGAGAATATTGATTCATTTTTTGTACAACATGGCTTTCATAGGAGCTTGAATGATCCAAATCTGTATACCAATTTTAATAAACAGAGGAATTTTTTTTTAATTTCTTTGTATGTAGATGATATGATCATAACAGGGAATGCTAACAATCTGATCAAAGAAATCAAACGGCAGATGTCACAAGTGTTTGAGATGAAAGATCTCGGAAATCTCCATTATTGCTTGGGATTGGAAGTATGGAGAGATTCTGGACAGAATTTTCTTACTCAAGGGAAGTATGCCAGAAGCTTGCTGGAAAGGATCAGAATGGAGTAGTGTAGATCAAAAGCAACATCATTGCAGCAGAACTTAAAGTTGAGTAGTGATGATGGTACTAAAGAGGTGGATGCCACTATGTACAGACAACTAGTTGGGAGTCTGATATATCTTACTACAACTAGACTAGATTTGGCATACTCTGTTAGTATGTTGAGCCAGTTTATGTCAAAACCCCTCGAAAGTCACTGGGTCGCAGCGAAAAGTGTGTTGAGGTATCTTAGTGGTACCAGTAATTATGGTATTTTGTACACAGACACTTCTAATGTTACTCTAGCAGGTTTTTCAGATTCAGATTGGGCAGGTAACTTGGATGATCGTAGGTCTATCATAGGTTACGCATTCAGCATTGGATCCGGGGTCATAGCATGGAGCAGCAAAAATAAAAGCACTGTAGCCTTATCTTCATGTGAAGCTGAGTACCAAGCATTGTGTGTAGCCACATGTGAAGCTATCTGGTTGAGAAGACTTCTCAACGATGCAGGAGAAGAACAAAAAGAGTCAACTATCATCAAAATTGACAACCAGAGTACCATCAAGCTTGCATACAATCTAGTCTTCATAAAAATACCAAGCACGTCGATACTCAGTTCCATTTTGTTCAAGAGAAACTACAGTCAAAGGAGATATGTGTTGAATATTGTAAAACTTGTGACAATATGGCTAATATTTTTACTAAGCCTCTTGGGCGTGTAAAGTTTGAATTATTTAGAGGGATGCTAGGAGTTCAGGTTAATCCTTTCTCCATTAAGGGGGGGAGTTGAAAATAATTAATATTATTTTATATTAATGGAGAAATGGTTACACAAGTTGTAACATATCTCAGTTTAGGATTAGTTCCTACAATTTAGGAGTTTTTTTTCAACTTCCTGATTCTTAGTGATGTACTTAATGATGTAATTTCTCATTCATGGATAAAGAGTAAAATCAAAGTGTTCTCTCTGTTTTAGTGCAGTCTCTAGGTGCAGTACTCACCCGTGAGCTGCAACTCCTTTTTCAATTCAGTCTGATTTTTATCTGGATAAACCGACATTCACCTTATGTTTAACAACATGTACTAACTACATCTTATAAATTCGTATATCTCACAATGTGATTATCTATTCAATTTTGGTCTAATAGCAATCTTGATTCCCAGCACTTTTTCTCTTTGTTCTGAATTTGTTACGGACATTCACTTGTGTTAGTGAGAGGCCAATTTCGTTTTGTGATTCAAATTTTTTAACGTATAGTGAGTGTTTCCCACACAGATCTTTATGTCAAAGAAACGTGTTCGAAATGCATAAATGAATTTTCCAGGAACGTATACGAAATATGTACATCCAATGCATTTTTATGTTTCAAAATTATATATATATATATATATAATCTTTCCATACATAACTGAATGTTTATCACAATCGGAACTGTTTCTGATTGCCTCTCGATAGTCGTTCAGAAATGTAAATCTAGCTTTAAATTGAAATGACTAAAAACAAACAGTCAAATAGAATAAATAATTGAGATTATAGTTTTTTCATGTTTGAAATTCACAAATTCTCCTTATAGAAAATTATATTATATGTAATTCTCACTTTCAATGTGTTACCAACGTTCTTCTTTCATATGAAAAATTAAGGTTTTGGGCCTTCTTACTAATGCAGTTGGTTCTCCTTGCTGGTTGAAACTTTGGGGTTTTCCATACCCACAACATATATATTTTTAAGAATGACAATAATTATTGTTAAAAATGTGATTATCTTAGTAAATTTGGGTTTATGGTTCAAACATTTGTGTAATTATAGGGAGTTATGTAAAAAAACTTTTTGTATTAAAAATGATGATTGTTTTGGAGGCTTGATGTAATGGTTGGAGAGTCATTTTTGAACCTTAATGGTTGGAGAGTCATTTTTGAACCTTGATCAATACAAATTCCAATCCCTTTCGGGTGGAGATTTTTGACACATTGTCATGGTTTTACCATGTGAATTTCTTGTCTTTTCTTGTGTGATTCATTTTCTTATTTTTGTCCATTTATTTCTTAGTTGTGTAATTAACGGGCTCATATATGGACAAATGGTATCAAAGCGAGGACTTTTCTGGAATTTCTGAACAATTCTGAACACATGGAGGAATAAAAAAAATCCCTCTTTTAAACATAGAGATTTAAATAAAATGCAGGCAGAGATGTGCAGAACATATATTTCATTAATAAAACTAGATTGTTACAAAATGAGATCTTCAAAACTACAGCATTCTAGATTTACAAAAAAAATGACTTTTCTCACTGTTACACATACAGTGTTGTTTAAATTCCGCTCTTTGTCTTTTCTCTTTGCCTTCACTGCTCTACACATTTTTGCAGTCTAACTACTTTTGGCAAAAAATTACACACACATAGTCTTTCACTTCAACCTTCAGACTCTTTCACACAATACACTGTCTTTCACAATGCGTGCAACATATATAAAACATTATATATATATATATATATATATATATATATATATATATAACCAAAGTTAAAAATAAAATAAAACTATGTTACCGTGGTAAAAGTAAATAATAAAAACATTAAAAATTTATGCTGAGGTTTTAAAACCTTATACCATCGTGCATATGAAAAAAATATATTAGCATTTATACTTTCCGGGGAGTGCTTGGAGAGCACTCACGCCAGTTCTCTTTACCCCACGGAATTACTGTGGTGGGTCTAGAGAAGGGATGTCATCACCTTCTCCGATGGGTCAATTTTCTTTCTCGCAACTCAAGTTTACTGCCCGAGGAATGTGTTTCTTGTTGTGCGTTTAATGATTTTGGTGGAGAATTCATTATTGGTGGTTGCTGCAGATAAGTACCTTGTTCCGTGAAGTGTAAATCTAGACTTGGATATTTACTACTACCGTTCCTCAAGCTGTTTTTCGATCCCATCAAAATTAAATCATCGCCGTCCTATTTCTGCTTTGCAACAGTTGGAATTAAATTCCAATACTCCCCCTTAATTTCAACTGCTCGATTTTCTTCCATACCCAAACATCTCCTCAAATAATTAAAACTTTTCTGCCCCAATGGTTTTGTAAGGATATCAAAAATCTTCTCTTTAGTTCTGCAATGTTGCAAAACAGTTTCTCCATTGTTCACTAGCTCTCTGATATAGTGATACTTGGCATCAATGGGTTTCGTTCTCTTATGAAACATTGAATTCTTGGAAAATGCTATTGATGAGCTATTATCACAATAAATTGTTGTGCATTTTACCTGTTTATGACACAAACTCCTCAACATTCCCCTCATCCAAACTGCTTGAAATTTTGCTGTTGTAGCTGCCACATACTCTACTTCTGCTGTAGATAAAGCCACAATTGACTGTTTCTTAGAATTCCATGAAATGGCTTCTGAACCCATATGAAAAATATAACGAGAGGTGTTTTTCCAGTCATTTATACTTCAAGCCCAATCACTATTAGTATATCCAATCAATTCAGAATTTTCTGAAGTGGTATTTAAAATTCCATACCTCTTTGTTCCTTTCACATACCTTAGAATTATTTTTTCTTCTTGACAATGTGCCTCCTTTGGCCTTTCCATAAATCTGGAAATTAAAATCACAACATGCATAATATCTGCACTAGCGACAATCAAATACATGAGGCTGCCAACTATGCTCTTATACAAACCTGAATCAAAATCCTTGCTGCTTTTTTTTTTGCTCAACTTTAATCCAATCAATGTAGGAGTAATTCTTGCCTTGCAATCCCACATATTAAATCTTTCCAAAAATTCACTCACATATTTAGCTTGAGAGATAAAAATCTTATTTTCATTTTTCTCTACTTCTATTCCTAAGAAGTATTTCAACAATCCCATATCAATCATCTCAAATTCATCCTTCATGACTGTTTTAAAATTCTGAATGAGGTAAGCATAATTACCTGTGAATATAACATCATCAACATATAAAACAATAATCAGCATTTTACCATATTTCTCCTCGATATATAATGTGGTTTCTCCTTCACATTTTTCAAACCCATTTTCCAGTAGATAAGCATCTATCCTACTGTACAATGCTCTTGGTGCTTGTTTTAGCCCATACATAGCTTTATTCAATTTGCATACCTTATGCTCTTGGTCTGCTTTTTCATAGCCCAGAGGTTGTTCAACATAAACCTCTTCCATCAATACTCCATTTAAGAATGTTGATTTCACATCCATTTGGTAAACTTTCCACTTATATTATGCTGCTATAGACAACACTACTCTTACTGTTTCCATTCTTACAACCAGTTCAAAATTTTCCTCATAGTCTCTTCCTTGTTGCTACTTGTAGCCTTTAACAACAAGTTTGGCCTTGTTCCTTTCAATCTTACCTTCAGAATTTATTTGGCCTTATAGACCCATTTTACTCCAATCACTTCTTTGTCTTTTGGGAGATCAACCAATTCCCATGTTTTATTTTTCTCTATTGCATTCATTTCTTCATCTGTTGCATCTATCTATTTCTTATTTTTTGCTGCTTCTTCAAAATGATTAGGATCATCAACATGAAAATGAAATGAAAATAAAGATTTCATACTTTCATTTGGTGCCTCTTGCTCATAAATCTCATTCAAACTTTTGAATTTGGTTCCTCTTTCACTCGCTAAACTTGTGCGTGTAGAAGCACTCAAATCTGCTCCTTGTGATGTGCTTGGAGAAGCATTGTCATCACTTCTCAAGGGTGTTCTCATACCTTCTTGTAGTGTTCCTTGTTTCCCTTGTGTTGTGGAGGTGGTGCTGCTAATTAGGGATGTATTTCAACCATCTCTTCCTCATTATCATCATGAGACAAACAACTTTTTACATTCACTCTTTTCTGAATCCTTCCATCCCAAGCTTCTTCCTCAATGAACTGTACATCTCTGCTTATAAAAAATTTCTTGGTGGATGGGTTATACAATCTGTATTCCTTGGATTCTTCACTGTATCCAATAAATATGCACTTCTCCCCCTTACTGTCCAACTTCTTCCTTAGCCGATCCCGAATGTCTGCATAAGCCACACAACCAAATACTCTCATGTAGGTGACATGATGCTTTATGCCTCTCCACGTTTCTTGCAGAACTCTCTTCATCACAGCTTTGGTTGGCATCTATTTAAAATATACGCTACACAATGTACAACTTCAACCCAATATTCATTTGGAAAATGTTTTGGCTTTAATATACTTCTTACCATATCCATGATGGTTTGATTTTTCCTTTCATCAACTCCATTTTGTTGCGGTGTATACCTTGCTGTAAATTGTTCATTTATCCCATTTTCCCTACAAAAATGTAGGAAATATTTGGAGATATATTCTCCTCCTCTGTCTGTCCTTAATACTTTAATACGTTGCCCACTTTAATTCTCTACAAGAGCTTTAAAGTGGCAGAATTTCTCAAACACTTCACTTTTAAATTTCAAAAAATTACCCCAAGTTTTTCTTGTGAAATCCTCATTAAAAGTTAGCATATAGTGGCTGCCTGCTAATGACGGTGTTTTCATTGGTCCATACAAATCTGAATGGACAATTTCTAAGGGTGCCTCTGCCCTTATGCTCTTTCCTGATGGAAAGCTTTCTTTTTGTTTTTTGTCCAAGATAAAGCCTTCACATAAGTTGTTCGGTTTTTCAATCAGTAGTAATCCTTTTACCATTCATTTCCTATCCAACAAATTCAGACCTTCAAATTTGAGATGTCCAAATCTAAAATGCCATAACCAATTTTCACCCTTTGCTTCTCTTTGGAATGTCTCTTGTGTCACTGCTGCAATTTCAGCTCATTTCTTCAAATCTCTCTCATATTGAGAGGGAACATTATGTTCCTTGCCATCTTCACTTGTGCAATGCATTGCTTGCTTGGTGGTTTATCCATAATGGTGGATACATCATCTTTAAAGAAAACGTTGTAGCATTTCCAAATGAGCTGTCCAATTCTCAAAAGGTTACACTTCATACCAGGCAAATAATAAACATCTGATATGGTTTTTCTATCTCCTTTCTTTGTTAAAACACTTACTCTGCCTTTTACCATGACAGAGACCTTACTGTCTGTCCCCAATGTTACTTGAGACTTCACATTTTCATCTAACATGAAAAACATGGAAATGTTTCCAGTCATATAGTTTCTACATCCTGAATCTAGAAACCATATATCTTCATTATTTTCTTCACTGATATTTTCTTTAGTAAAATTAGCACTGCGTCTATCACCCATGTCACAGTGTTTCTTCCTACATTCATTGGCACAATGGCCATACTTCTTACAGTAATGACATGGGACTTGGGGTTTATCATACATTTGTCCATGTGCTTGATGTTGTCCTCCTTGTTGGGTTATTCCTTAGCCTTGGATCTGATTTTGTTTGCTGCCTGTTCCATTTGTATTTACTAGGTTATTTCTTCCTCCTCAATTCTGGCTTTTGCCTCTTCCTTTTCCTATATACTTTTCTCTGCCTTGACCTCTTCCTCTTCCAAAATACATTTGGGTCTTGAAGGCATGCTCCAAAGATGATTCTGCTATTCTGCTCAATCTTTGTTCATGTACCATTAGTGATGCATGTAGCTCATCAATTGTAAACTTTGAGAGATCCTTTGTCTCTTCAATGGTTGTGACTATTACATCAAACCTTGAGGGTAAGCTTCTCAAAAATTTATTCACTATTATTCTCTTTTCTAGTGTCTCTCCATGAGATCTCATTTGGGTAACCAACCAAATCAGTAGAGTAAAGAATGAGTCTATTGTATCAGACTCTTTCATGCAAACGACTTCAGAATTTCCTCTCATTAATTGAAGCTTTGCAGTGTTTACCTTCTCCATAACTTGGTAGGCTATCTCGAGGGTATCCCATGCATCCTTGGACTTCCTTGCTACTGTAATGATTGGAAACACACTTTCATGCACTGCTTGATAGAGATAGAAGAGGGCTTTTAAGTCCTTCTTCCAATTACTCCTCAGAAAATCCTTCTCTATTTGTGTTAAGGCATTAAACGTTCGTTCATCTGCTGCTTATTCTAGACCATCTTCAACTAGCTCCCATAAATCTTGAGAGCCAAACAGGGCTCTCATTGTGATTGCCCAATAGTCATCGTTCTTCCCATTAAACTGTGGCAGTTGAGTATTTCCTATACTCGTGCTTTTGTTGGCTCCTGCCATAGCTAGCTCACTGAACTATGCTTTAAAAAAAAATTGATTGTGTTTCTCAAAACAACTGTCTCTCTGCCTAAGAGACAAGCTCTGTCTTCAAAAATAATTCTCTAGATTGCACTTTTTAAACACAAAACAAAAAATTTTCTTTTGCAAATACCTTTAATTTTGTTGAGCTTCCACACTGCTAGTCAAAAGCTGCAAAAACACCTTCTTCCTTCAGCTTCTTTGACAAAATTCAAAGAGCCTGGACTAGCTCCGATACCATGTTGTAATTTCTGAACAATTCCAAACACACAGAGGAATAAAAAAAATCCCTCTTTTAAAGACAGAGATTTAAATAAAACGTGGACAGAGATGTGCAGAACATATATTTCATTAATAAAACTAGACTGTTACAAAATGAGATCTTTAGAACTGCAACATTCTAGATTTACAAAAAAAATGACTTTGCTCACTGCTAAACACACAGTGTTGTTCAAGTTCTTCTCTCTGTATTTTCTCTTTGCCTTCACTACTACACACACAGTTTTGCAGTCTAACTACTCTAGGAAAAAATTACACACACACAGTCTTTTACTTCAACCTTCAGGCTCTTTCACACAATACAATGTCTTTTACAATTCACACAGCATATATAAAACATTAAAGATATATATATTATAAATATTTCATATGTATAATATATATATAACCAAAGTTAAAAACAAAATAAAACCATGTTACCGTGGTAAAAGTAAATAATAAAAACATTAAAACTTTATGCTAAGGTTTTAAAACCTTATACCATCGTGCATATGACAAAAATTATATTAGCCTTTATACTTTCTGGGGTGTGCTTGGAGAACACTCACGCTAGTTCTCTTTACCCCATAGAATCGTTGTGGTGGGTCCGGAGAAGGGATGATGTTACCTTCTCCGGTGGGTCAATTTTCTTTCTCACAGCTCAAGTTTGCAGCCCCGAGAATGTGTTGCTGGTTGTGCGTTTAATGATGTTGGTGAAGAGTTCATTTCTGATAAGTACCTTGTTGCGTGAAGTGTAAATATGGACTTGAATATTTACTGCCGCCATTCCTCAAGATGCCTTTCCATCCCATCAAAATTAAATCATCGCCGTCCTATTTCTTCTTTACAGCAGTTGGAATTAAATTCCAATAGCCTTGAGGGTCATGAGGTAATTAAAGTTTGTATGTTTCTCTGATTAGAGGCACAGAAAGTCAAAGAGATGTAGAGGCCAATCCAGTCACGTGAGGTCTAGCTATTGTAAATACAAATTTTAATCTACGTGCAACCATAGATTCGTCATTTTAATGCATCACCAAAGTGAAAATACACATTGTTTCTTAGAAACCTAGAGCATGCATAAGTCTATTCTATGTTAGCCCACTAAGGTGCACAAAAAGGAGTCAAGAAAGCCCTAAAAATAGATTGTTGACTAGAAGGAGATGTCATTTTTTATGCTTTTTTGAGATTCCATTAAATCTCGTAGTGGAGTAGCCGAAGCCAAGGGGCCAAGGATAGCCGCATCCCAAATTAGTGGACATGTTGTGAGGTAGTGGGTTGTTTTTAAAGGCATTGTGAAGGAGTGACCTGCAGAAGCAATCACATGCCCCGGTAATTTTTTTTTGGTAGCTGATTTTTTTTTTTTGTTAAGGAATTGTTTTGTGAAAGTAAATAAAAATTTGGAGTTAAAATTAAATATTCAATTTCATAAAAAGAAATGTAGGGTTCTGAAAATTGTGTCAAAAAATTGTTGTTTTTTCTCTTTGTTTCTTCAAAGGAAATTGGAGTACAGAGTTTGAAGGTTTTTTTATCTTCTGTTAAAAAGAGAAACCGTAGTGAAATAATATATAGAAGATAAATTCAAACAAACCTGGAAAAATTGAAAATGGAAAACCCTAGTTTAAGGACTCAACAAAATTTTCTGAAAGAACCCAATTGTTAATAAAATTATTTGAAAGAACCAGTGTCAGAATAAATGGCCAAAATGACTAATGCCAAATTTGAGATGGAGAAGCTCATCGATAAGAAAAATTTTGCATTGTGTAAAATGAAGGTGTGGCATTTTCTGGTAAAACAAGGGTTTCACATAGCATTAAATGGGGTTATAAATAAACTTGTTGGCATGGAATATTTAAATAAGGAAGACTTGGATGCCCAAGCTCTCAATACTATGAGGTTGTGCTTCGTGGAAAAATTTCTCTTCAACATTGTTAAAGAAACCTTAGTAGCTTGTTCGTAGGGAAAATTGAAAACATTATATATGGCCAAGTCCTTAAACAAGAAAATCTATTTGAAGAGGTAGTTTTATAGCCTTTCGATGAAAGAGGGTACTAAAATTGTAGAACACTTAAATGTGTTTAATACACTTATTTGTCATTTTGAAAATATGGGTGATAAATTTGAATAAGAATATAAAGCTATTACGTTGTTATGTTCCTTGCGTGATTCTTGTGATCACTTTGTGACTTCTATTAGTTTTAGTAAACTGAATCTTTAGAAATTGATTCCATTATGGGAGCTCTTTCAACTGAAGAGGTACAAAGAAAGTCTAGCATTGAAACTTTTTTCGTCACTCTATAATTTGTAATATTGACAAGACCAAACGATAAAGGGGAGCATCAAACCACTTTGGAGTCCAGGACTTAGTCTTCCTAGACTAAGAGAGGGCTCTCTATATTTTTATGATTTAAATTGATAAGTGTAAGGGCTGATATTAGGCTAGTTATAGAAATGGGGTTGTTTGTTTTATTGATTGTGTGGTTGGACATATAGGATTGCAGGGACTAATTCATTGTGTTACGGACTGAAAAGGCTGGATTGATACATCAAAATTCAAGAGAATCACAGGGAAAGCTAATTGTGCTAAATGGATCTTAAGAGTTGTATGAATATGAGGTGAAATAAATAGTAAGGTTCAATAATGACTAAAGAGCAGTTAATAATTCTTTAATCAGAGTTCAGCAAAAAACATTCAGATTGCAAATGCAGACAGAATTAAGGTGCTCCAACAACAAATATTCATCTAAAATTTCTGATTTACAAATAGATGAACATATGCACAAAATGGAAGGCAACGAGAACATTTAAACAGAGAAGAAACACATCACATTTTTGACATAGCTCAAGAATCTTGTAAAGGTTCTTTGATTATTGATGTCCATCTCCAAAATTGCAGTTCTCCAATATAGTAGTTCCTACAATTGAGGGTTAACAATATCAAACCCTTGATAATGAAAATTCTAGCAGTATTTAACTAAATACTAAGTTGGTTTCCCTATCCTACTTGACAACATTTCATTGATTACAATTTAACAGAAATGGACAAGTGTGGCCATGCAAATCCTAATCATAAATCTCTAACAACAAACACTGCCTTTAAAATTAATGTTGGGAAACTATTCACAAATCCAAACACTTCAATGACTCCTCATAAGATCAAACCATAAGTTGGGAGGTGGTTGTGATGTTCACACAAAGGTATCCAGTCGTGGCTCTGACATGTGGCCCTGCTCTTCAGAAAATCAGAGTTGAGTAATTAAGTTTGGTGCAGTGCTGGCTACTTTTCATTGATTATTGATGGTGCTGATGTGTTCTACTACCTTTTCTGCTTCTGCAGGTATACCATAATAGTTTTGCATGAATGACCTTTTCTTGACTCGACCTCCTTGGTCTATTTCCTTGCTACTGAGACATTTAGCCTCGCTCTTCCTTTTTCCCCTTCTTGGGTCCTACCCGAGTCTTTTTCTCATGTTTTAGCCTATTTCATCACAAAATGGCACACAAAACTCATACGCGCTGACTTGAAATATTTTAGATTTCATCTTGGAATTATGTTGCATCGGGGTCTCCATCGCACTTCGCATGGAGAAATACATACTTTTTGCACCCATCCTTTAAAATTTGTGATTTACGATTGCGATCAGGTCCCACTGCATTTCACATCTCACTTCGGTGAAATTAACATTTACCTTTGCAACTAACTTGTAAAACTTGTGATGTGTAGTTTTCTGGCCAGGGCCGCGTGATCTCCCGCGTCACCTGCCATGTTAGCTTACCACGTCACCTTCACATGTCATCATAAATCAACTGCGATCTGTGGGGTTGGGGCCATGTCACTACCATATCACCTTACACGTCATCTACCACGTCAACTTACCACGTCACCTTCATATCTCACTTCGATGATTTTAACTCTTACCTCCGCACTTATTCTTTAAACATTGTGATTTGTGATTCAGTCCTACTGGTGTTGCATATCACACTTCACTGAATTTAACATTTAACATTGTACCCATCTTGTAAAACTTGAGATCTTCAATTGCGATTGGGCCCCGTAGTCATCGCATATCATACTTTGGATATTATATCACAAACTTTGCTCTTATCTTTGGACACTTGCGGCATGTGATGAGAGGAAAACGTTTTAAGGGAGGGAATGGTTGGCTACTCTGGTCCATTATATAAAACCCGAAGTTGGTTTTTAGAGGGGTTCTAAGATGGGAGGTGGTATAGTGAAAGGCGGGTGCAAAATAACTGTGAGTTGACACGTGGGAGTAGGGTCTAGAGTTGAAACTTCTCATTTCGGACCCCCCTTCATGGTTAAATTTTTGAAGGTTAAGGGAGGTGTGAAATGCATATAAAACCATTGGATGAGAGTCGAGGGGGTAAAATGAAGCTTTTGATAATAGAAATAACCAAGGGGTGGGGCTAAAAGATATGCAATGTGATCGGGGACTTAGGATAGGAACATACCATAAGGTCCCAAAATTGACAAAAATCATCCATTTTCAAACCTTTAGAGAAAAATTTGAACTCTTCATTTTGATTTCACGAAATAATTAGGCAGTTTTTAGGCTGCATATATATGGCATGAACTTTTTCATTTCTCCCTTTTTAAATACCCTCTTTTCTTCTTCTTTTGTTTCTCTTCATCTTTCTTTGGAAAAGCCTTTGAATATTGACATCTATGTACAATATGAAAATTTTTGCAAAGAGAAAGTACACAGTCACCTTGTGATACTTTAAATTACAGGGTTCTAACAACTTCCATGCCGAAGTTATCGTAGCACTTGGCTTGTCCAAGGAAGAGGAGAAAAAGGAAGAATTTATTCCAGATCAAAGTTAATAGGTGAGAATTGTAAAATGACTTCTTTATATTCTTGCAAAAAAATAGGGCGTCTCAAGAAAGACTATTGGAAAGAAAGGATTCGGTTGAAAACCCAAAGAAGGAAGCAAATCAAGTTGAATCAAGTATTATTGATGAACTTTTATATGTTGAATAAGGTATGATAAATGAAGATTTTAATATTTGCAATGTTTCTCAACATTATGAAGAATAATTGTTAGATTTTGGCACTTCTCATCACATGAGTCTACACATAAATTGGTTCACTTCATATCAAGTTGTGAATGATAGTTTTGTGTTTATGGGTAATAATGTATCTTGTCAAACTGTTGCGGTGGGAAATGCCATATTTAAAATGTATGATGATACGATTAGAACATTTACTAATGTTAGACATGTAACTGAGTTGAAACATAATTTAATTTCTTTGGGAGTATTAGACTTGGAAGGTTATAAATTTATTGGTCAAAGTGAAGTGTTGAAATTTTCAAGGGCTAGTTTTCATTGTCTTGGTGACTTGGAAACTGCTTCCTAATTTTAAATAATTGAGTTTTTATTTTTGAAAACATTATGTATATGGAAAAAAATGTAGACACAAATTTAAAGCTGAAGTCATAATAATGAGAATTTTGTACTATATTCATTTTTTGATATTTGAGGACAATCTCCAATAATATCTTATGGAGGTGCATCTTACTTCGTAACATTTATTTATGATTACTCTAGGAAAGTATAGTTATATATGTTAAAAATAAATATTGATGTATTTAATGTTTTTAAACAATGTAAATATAAGGTGGAGAATAATACAAGAAAAACAATTAAATATTTAAGAAAAAATAATGGTAGTGAATTTACTTCCTTAGAATTTGAAAAATTTTATGAAACCAACTCCAAAAATATATAAAAAAAGAGAGAGCAATGCCTTAGAAATCAGCCGCTTCAAGGGGGAAACCTCCAATACATTACATAAATGAAAAATTCTTGGATGATACAAATGAAAAAACCTCCTTTCTATAAATAGGAGTCCATGGGGCCATAATATAATCATTTCTGACCTAAAAATAATAATGTAAGGGCACAATAATAACAATATGGTAGTTACAGGACTACACAATAGTAATAAGGGTGCTACATTAACAATAATAAGGGGATACACTAGTATTATAGGGACCTAACATGCCCCTCTCCTTCAAAAAAGTTTTGTCCTTAATGCTTGAGTAGATCTAGATGCTTCTATATAAAATTCTCATCCTCCCATGTAGAATCTTCAATGAGAAAGTACTCGCGAAGAATCAGGAAGCTCCAATTTGTATGCCCTAGTACCAATCTTTTGCAACACCTTGTAAGGACCATAGTATTTTGGCGATAATTTATTATCCTTGTTAGCTTGGTTGAGGGAAATTTGTTTGTATGGTTGTAGCCAAAAAAATACCTAGTCTCGTACATCAAAACTTTTCTCTCGACAATGTTGATATGCTTGTTGTTTCAATCGATTTTGTGCCAATTTTAGGTTATACTTTAAGAGTTGGAGAACTTGCTATTGATGCTTGATGTGATATTCCACTACTTACACCTTAGAATTTTCTCTTAAAGATGATGTGATGGATGGTGGATAATATCCATGAAGTTCCATAAATGGGGTCATTTGTGCTGCAGTATGGAAGGAATTGTTATACAACCATTCAGCCAGAGGTAGCAAGTTGACTCATTGTGTTTGTTTATCAGATTCAAAACAATGAAGATAAACTTCCAAACATTTGTTCACCATCTCTGTTTGACCATGAGATTTGGGATGATAAGATGAGTTATGAGTAAGTTGAGCACCCAAAAAATAAAATAATTTTGTCCAAAAATTTCCATTAAAAATGGGACCTTTGTTGCTTACCATAATCTTTGGGTTTCCATGTAGCTTTTTAATTGTGTGCATAAATGCAGTAGCAACTGTAATTTCTTTAAATGGATGAGATAATGTGAAAAAGTGTGCATACTTGGTAACTCCGTCAACAACCATCATGATGACACTCTTTCCTTTAAACCTAGATAAACATGTGATAAAATCCATCGAAATATCCTCCCAACATTGACTTGGAATGGATAAAGGTTGTAGAAGACCTGGGGTCTTAATTGTCTCCACTTTCTTATTCTGGAAAACCAAAAATTTTGCCACAAACCTTTGAATATCAGATTTAAGGTCACTATTTATTTAGTGCATGTAGTATTGACAACATTCCTTCTCATAAATATATTTATGTAAATGATTTCCTTTGATTGGACAACTTCAAAATAAATGGGTCTTCCTTCTTGCATCAAAACAACGCAAATTCCATTTCCTAAGGCATCACATTCCACAATAAAAGTTTTTTTTTAAGTCTGGTATAGCTAAGACCGGTTCTAGGAATATTGCCTCTTTAAGATGTTCAAAGGCCTTAGTTGCTTCATGAGGCCATGAAAATGTATCTTTATTCAATAATGTTGTTAGAGGTGTTGTGATTCTCCCATAGTTTTTAAAAATCCCGCGATAATACCCTATTAACCTGAGAAATCCTTGCAACTGCTTTATGGTTGTGGGGACTTTCCAATCCTTAATGGCTTTAATTTTGTTAGGGTCTACCTTAACACCCTCGTCAGATACAATATGACCCAGATATTCCACCTCTTGTACTCCAAAGAAACATTTGGACTTTTTTTCATATAATTGTTTCTCCTCCAATAGTTTGAGTACCCTGTCAAGATGTTGAACATGATCCTTCCAAGACCTGTTGTAGATTAGTATGTCATCCAAAAATACTAGCAGAAATTTTCTAAGGAAGGGTTTGAAAATGGAATTTATCAACCCTCGAAATGTAGGAGGTGCATTGGTAATGGAAAAATGGATGACCAAAAATTCATAATGACCCTCATGAGTTTGAAATGTTATTTTCAAAATATCTTCAGTCTTCATTCTAATTTGATGATATCCTGAATGAAGATCCAACTTGGTAAAGTAAATTGCACAATGTAATTAATAAAATAATTCATCAATCACAGGAATGAGAAATTTATCTTTAATAGTGAGCTTATTTAGCTCACTATAATTCAGACACATGTGCCACGATCCATCCTTCTTGTGCATGAATACTACTAGAGTAGAAAAAGAACTTTGACTAGGTTGAAATATACCAGCCTCTAAGAGTTCTGCAATTATATATTCAATTTAGATATTTTGGACAAAAGGATATATATAAGGCCTGATGTTTAGAGGAACACTTCCTGGAATCAAATGAATAGCATAATAATGATCATGAATAGGTGGGAGTCCTTTGGGAGTTTCAAACACCTTGGAATGATTATCCAACACTGTTTGGAGATCTACAGAAATAGATGATTTTGATGTTGGAACTTCTTGTGAGCATAATTGTGCAATTACGCTTCGTTGCTACTTATTTAGAAGCTTTTTCATGACATTAAAGCTTATTAGCTTTCATGTCTTCACTGAAATACCCCGTAATTTGATTTCCTTTCCTTCCGAAAAAAAATTCAAGAAAATTTCTTAAAAATTAAAAGCTATTGTCCCCAAAGATTGTAACCATTGTACTCCTAGTACAACATCAAAACTTGTCATTGGAATGGAAAGCATAGGAATATTCAATACATATTCCCCCATGGTTAGCTTGATGTTACGGAATTTCCCAGAGAAATTTATAGTTCCTCCATTTGCAACCATCACTTGACATTCTGGTGTTGGGTATAGGAAATAATTTAATTCCTTGGCTACCTTACAATGAATAAAATTATGGGTACTATCCAAATCAATCAACAATATTACCTTTTTCTTCTTCATATGTCATTCTATATTGATAGTTTGAGGAGTGGTAATTCCTACCAATGAATTACACGATATGTTCAGACTCATTTCTTCTTCTTCTAGGGTTGGTTCCTAGTGTATATCCTCTTGTTTTGAAGTTTCTTGTTCATTTTCTTCCTCCTCTTCACAATCTATGTAAAATAATTTCTTCTTAGGAATTGTAGAAAAGCTCTTTTGCTCTTTTTCTTCTTTTGGTGTCAACCTTGTAGGTTGTGGAAGTCTAGGAGTAGAAAAACTTCCATATTTATAGATGTGAGTGGTAGGATTCCTTGTCTCCATAATTTTACATTCAGTTTTTCTTGGCAACCTGAATGCCTTCTCCAATGAATCAGGTTGCCAAACTCAAACCTCATGCTTGATGTTATCCTTTAAAGTCCCTATGAAGACATCGATCCTATGTTCCTCTGGAATATCAGCTACCCTTATATTCATTTTTTGCAAGTCCTAAATGTGCTCCACCATTGAACCCTTTTGTTTGAGATTTATCAATCGGCTAAATAAGGTGTTACTCTTTGTATCCTCATAATGTGCTATCATTTCCTCCATAAAAATTTACCAAGTGACAATTGTTTTATGGGAGCAAAGCCATCGATACCATAAAAAGGTATTTTTTTCTAATTGTAAAGTTGCAATCCGTACCTTTTGTGTGTTTTGCACATTATTGAGAAAAAATATTGCTCCATATTTAGTATCCATGTTATGGGATCCTTGCCATCAAACTTCCTCATATCCATCTTTGGAATACGGTGGTTATTCCATACAACATTATAGTTTATGAAATCATGATTAACATTTATTTTCTTCTCATCATGAGTTTCCTCTATTATCTTTTCACCATGGTCACCTTTTGATATGAAATTCAACAGACTCAAAACCCTAAATGCCACATATCATATCTCATGTAATATCAGAACTGTAGATCTAAATTTTAAGGTATGTTCTTAAGGGATTTATGCTTTGCCCCTAGAACATTTTAGCATTCGAACCTTCACAAAAACAAAGTTATAGAAAAAATTACACGATGTCCTGTTTCTTTGAGATTCAGGAGCGTGAAAAGACCCTAATTCCCATATATCATATCTCTGAAAAATATTGCAAAACAAGATCTGAAATTTGTACAAGAGGTTCCTTAGGATTTTGGCTTTTCTTTGTTAGACTTTTAGCTTCTGAAAAATTGTAGAAAAAATGCTATAGAAAAAAATCTGCGATGACCTGTTTGGAGCAGTGAAACCCTAGAATCTAAGGCTCTGATACCAAATGTTATGAAACTAGCTCCAAAAATAGAAGAAAAGAGAGATCAACACCTTATAAATCAGCCACTTCAAGGGGGAAACCTCCAATACATTATATAAATGAACAATTATTTAATGATACAAATGAAAAAACCTCCTTTCTATATATAGGAGTGCATGGGGCCACAATATAATCCTAGTCGACCTAACAATAATAACGTAAGTGCACAATAATAACAATATGGGGGTTACAGGGGTACAAAAATAGCAATAAGGGGCCTACAGTAGCAATAATAAGGGGATACACTAGTATTATAGGGACCCAAGAAACAATATGGTAAGGATGAAGGGATTGTTAGACATAAAATTATTCTCTATACTCCAACAAAATGGCATTGTTGAACATATGAAACTGAATCTTACGGAGAGAGCGAGAAGCATGATCAATAGTGCTAACTTGTTGAAGGATTTATGGATAGAAGAAGTATCCACTTCTTGTTATTTGGAAAATAGATCACCTTCAATTGTATTAGTTATAAAATTCTTGAAGAAGTTTTGTCAACTTAGTCCTGTGATTATTCATATTTAAGAATTTTTTAGTTGTAATGTTTATCCTTTTTTTCCAAAGAACCAACATTATAAGCTATACCCAAATGAAAATGTTATGTCTTTTTTGGATATGACGATGTTGTGAAAGGATGCAGGCTGTGGGATCATTATTCAGGTAATATATTCATTAATAGAGACGCAACATTTGATGACTGTTCTCTTCTAAAGTCACATTTTGAAAAAGTTGAACAAGAACAGGTATCACCAAATCAAAAAATTTAGTTGTAGACTCAACCTTTTTCAAAAAGTTGGAAGGAAGAAGATACTTTTGAAGAAAAAGGTAAACAATATGTGAATAAACTATAGAATTTCAAGAACCAATTTAGCAACCAGTGACTTTAAGAATTCCTACAAGGGAAATAATAACACCCAAAAGATCTGAAGAATTGTTATCCTTATTTTCCAACTAATTATGTGATTTACCAAAAAGACCTTCTGAATAACAATATAAAAATTTTGAAATTAATAAATATGTTTGGAGAGTATGCTTCCTCTATTGCATTGATTACTGAATATGGGGAACCTTCTTATTATCAGGAAGCAATAGATGATGTAGATAGTGAAAAATTGAAGAAGGCTATGGAAGAGGAAATGGATTCCTTAGCCAAGAAAAAAACATGGGATCTTGTAGAACTTCTTAAAGGGAGAATTATTTTTAGATGCAAATGGGTATTCAAATTGAAGAGAAGTGTTGAAGGAATTATTGAAAGATATAAGAACATGTTGTTAGAAAAATTGTATTATTAAGTAGAAGGTATTTACTTTCATGATATTTTTTCACTAGTCATAAACCTTGTTTCTAATTGTATTGTGTTAGCACAAAATCCATTACTTGATCTTAAGTTACAACAGTTAGGTGTTAAAAAAAATTCAACAACAAGATTAGTGAAGTTGAAAGATATTTTTTAATCACAAACCTGAAAATGTATGAATCCAAGAAATTTCATGACAAAGTTCAATTAAAGGTTTGTCTTCATGCAATATAAGAGATAATGAGGGATGGAAAGAGTACTCAATGATTTTATTTTTTTCATTTTGATCATGGATAATCTCACCACCTTGTCTTAATTGATAAATAAAATCCTGAGATGAAGAACTTGTAGAGAATGGAGTATCTCTATCATAAGTAGATGCATTGTAAATAGTAGAGCACAAGGGATAGTGAGACGAAGAGGAAGTATCGATAAAATAATATTCTTTGACTGAATCAGATTCTACATCTAAACTAAAATATGCTTGAGAAATCGAAATATCAGTTGATTCACCTGGGAATTCATGATCACATACATAAATAGAGTCATAATCATTAGAATGATTGTTTCCCAAGGATACAAATTGATTAGAAGAATTGATTTATTTCGATTCACTACCGATATTAGGAGAGTGAAAATCGTCCAACTATGGAACCACATCATCTTGACATGGGGGAATTTGAGAGAGGGAAGGGAGATCAATAGTCTCTTCAGTTTCCTCCTCCTTTACCATTGTAGTGTGATTTTCTTGTATCTCATTGCGATTTGAACCAACAACTAGAAAATCAAGAGAGAATGAAGAGCTAGTTGGTGGAGGATATTTATCTAGCAGATCATGATACGCAGAGTCATAACATGTAGATGATAGAGGATGATAGATGTCCCTTGAATAAGTAAAACTTTCAATGGAACCAGATTCGATATCATTGTTTAGAGTGCTAATTTCATCTTGAAAAATGAACAAATTACCATCACCCTATGCTCCACGAGAAATTATGGGGTTTCTTGCATCAAATATGAATCATGAAAAGCAGGAAGAGGATGAAGCAATGGATTAGGAATTTTTTTTTTATATATTTATCAAATTTATTATCATTTTGAGGAGGCACAAGACTTCAGAAGAGACGTTTTGAATTAGAGATTCAAAGTTGAATCAAGGGGCACAACTTGTCATCTAGGCCTCCTTATAGCAACATTTTTTTAATGGTGCTGAAAATCCATCAACCAACGTGGTCTCCCTAATGTGATTTCCCAATTATACCTCACACCATTTGGACTAGGCGCCCCATCCAGAGTATTGGCCTGGTTGACATATATTCTTGCATATTTTACTTGTCTTTAATTGTATAGTACAAGAGATTGATACACATGTATCTTCATATCAGAAAGTGCATATTCCTTGTGATATGTTGAGTTGCAGAAAGTATCAAGGTCATTCTACCAAAAGGGGGAGAAAGTGGTCCCTTTAAAGACAAGTAATAGTACTAATATATAAAAGGAACATGAGCACATGTGTAATAATGAATCTTTGATAAAACAATGATATACCTCATAATGAAGCAATCATTATTAAAGAAAATACAACACATCTTCAGCAAGGTAAGTGCCAAAGCCATCGAAATAGTTGAATTTCCTTACTACAAATTAAAACACCATACATCGAAAACATTACAATAAAAATATTCCAATATTCAAGACCTATGCATGAAAGTGTGTTGACTCAATGAGCTTCTGAATTATGTACAAGTTCTAAGATACATCAATATAGAAAACACCACCAGCCCTAATAGACGAGCATTAGAGCAGTCACTTTCTTGAATCCAAAACCACTATCTTACTCTATAATTCCTAGTAGGAGCCAAGGTGCAATGTCCTTTGCATGAAAAATGAGGGTGTATATATAACAAATGGGGTGATCCTTCACCTTCCTTATGACCCTTGGACTACCCTTATGATTTTTTGACTTCTCAACACTTTTTAACTTCCTACATGACTCTTCACATTACATAAACCACTCTTAGAATTCCAGTTCACATTAAATTTTCTAATATATAATTACATAATCCATGAATGATATGGCACATTATGGCTCATGAAACGACATGAAATTAAATTTATGAAATCGACTAGATTATGAAATGGAAATTTCAAGTCACATTTTGTTGTTTCTTTCTATTTGTCTTATTGAAAGATGGAAACTGCTCTTCTTCTTTGTCCTTCTCATGACTTGAAGATAAGGAGTGTCCAATGTAGTATTTTTCCTTAGATACTGTTGCAAACAGATGTGACTTTGTATTCTCTTGATGGATTAACTTTTCTTTGCAACCACAAGGGTATTTTCTATCATGGTATCCTTCTCTATATCCTTCATCATCATCCTGTCATAGCATGATAGAATATTTGTGTCTGTAACACACTAAAGAGAAAAAAATATTATTCTAATAAAACCATAACCTGAGATGTTGCATGATGATTCGATAAATGACCTTTCATTGTTGGAAGCCTAGGAAAGGGGCTCATTAACTATGAAATTACACAACTCAACAGATCAAGGGTTAGGATTTAGCCATGACACTTTGCATTGCGCAGTTTACGATTGGACTAAGCAAAAATATGGCACAAATGGGTAGCTCATGGAGCTAGGTTGATGGCTTGAGTACTATTTTTACCCATTGTGCAGTTCTAGAAGTAAGAGGATCCCACGTGATTGTGCAATTCCATAGTTCAAGAGCTTAGGGTTGAGGCTTCAGCCTTGAGACTACACAATGTGCAGTACTGGATGTTCAGGAGATAAGGAATATGTAGTTCTAGAGCTTAGTGGCTATGCTTGAGAACTATTATTGTGAAAGGCAGAGTAATGGAAGGATAGGAGGACATGTTATTTTTCAGTTTTGAAATTTTGGAGCTCAATACTAAGGGTTGTGGAGTGAGACTGCACGACACGGAGTGTTGGCTTCGATGGAGAGAAATATTGCGTAGTTCTTGGACTTAGTGGTTGGGATTGAGCACTGAGATTGAAAAATGCATAGTGATGGGTGGCAGAGACCGCACATTTCACATTTCCAACAGACAAGTATATTGTTTGAGGACTAAGACTGTGCAGTGCACATTTTAGTATGGTTGGATGAGATTGAATGGCCCAGTTGGGAGTTTTTCCAATTTGGACTAAGTGTTGGATCATTGAGAGGAAGTTGAAAAAAATCAAGTCTTGAACATGATCACAAACTTATTTCACTTGAATAAAAAACATGGAAAACTCGAAACAAATGAAAAAAACACTTTCCTCAATGCAACAACATTGCGACAACCCATTCCAAGTGTAACACTAAAGGTACACTTCAACACGACGATGACAAAACTTGTGCGAAAATGCGTTAAAATTTGGATATTTGTGTGGAACATGTCTAAATGATGAGAAAAGCTCATTATCATAAATATTTTCCCTTGAAACAAACCAAAAATCCACTTTACACAATAATAGAAAATTCCCATGCCAAAATATGATAGTTGTGTTATGAAAATAGAAGTGTGAACGACACTTGCGATATGAAAACGACGGTAAAAAAAATACATGTCAGAGTGAATATAACATGAAAATGAGACTAATTAATGGGAAATAAATCAAAATTGACAGTCGTAAACATGGAAACGACACTTGCGATGGTTAAAGTGCACACAATTGACATTTGGAGAAACTCACCAACATAGAAGTATGATTGCAAATAAAGTGAGGAAATGTAAATAACGGTGCACAGTCACTGCCAACATCATTGAATATTGCACACGCATTGTCATAATGGATTGTAACACTCCTATTCAAGCTTGTGTGAAGGAATTACTTCATCAATGCATTATAGACTGAGCATGTGTGAGTAGGTGACTTCGACACTTACGATCCAAAAGAAATCTCAACGACTTAACAAAGCATCAACTATCAAAGAAGTGACTATGAAATGATCGATTGAAAGATCCATAGTAGGCTCCAAAATTCAAGTATTTGAAAAAATTTGGTGGGTGTTTTTCACAGCGGCAATCGTTCATGAATTGCCTATTAAATAGATCTAATATCAAAATAAAATTTTTCACATTCATGTGCATATTATTGATCATCACACATCGTACATGACCTTTTCTACCATCTTGACACCACCATGTATTAAATCGCTTTCGAACCTATGCGAGAACAAGGAAAAACACGTAAAATATATTTGATGTGTGTCAGCTCCAGAATAACAAGGAAAAATGCATAAAATACATTTGATGTCTGTCAGCTCCAGAATAATTAGAACAATTAATCTATGGATACACACACCAAAATTCTCTATCCCACTATATTTATCACTTTGGAGTATTGAATCAATCTCGGTGGCTTGGTAATTATGATGGGAAAGAGCCCCTTGTAAAATTTTATGTATTTCTATGTTGACCCAAGAATGTGTTCAAACTAATCTTCATGGACCTAATGTTAACTTCCTGGAACTATATTGATCCATGGAACTATTATTTAACTATTGTAGGACCATATAATTTATTCCATCACACGAACAAGAATATCTTAGGCCAGTAATTTGATAACCAATAATTAACTTCATTTACACCAATTGGAGGACCAAAACGACTCCACTAACTCGATAATTGGTTTATCAAACCATATTTTTTTCCATCGCTTGGAGATTTAACAATACTCTGCCATGTAGTTTATTTTGACAAAATATACACATTCATTTCATTCAGTGACTATATAGATCAACTAGATTTTCTTTTTATATTCATGATAACTATATCAACAAAAAATATACATTAACAAGTTCTAACATTGGTGAATTATTGGAGTAAGAAATTCCAGTAGAAAACACAAAAAGTGCAGTAACTAGAGTCTTGTAGTACTTTCCAACCTCCTAGAACAAAAAAATACCTAAACTAAATCTTATATCACCATGCAAGCTCCTAATTCCCCTATTGACATCAATTCAAAGCTCCACTGGCTTATTTTCGTTGACATTAATGACAACACCATTTGGCCAACAATATCCCCCTTTGGCATTGATGTCAACCTATGACTAGAAACACATATATATGATTGTATTCACTACAAATTTTCTGGTCTTCAATCTTGCTCAAGTTGTTGTATCACTCTCGTATTTTGACATCAATGGCGAAGGGTGGTCCAATCCCCAGTAACAAAAACCATGTTAAATACACCATGTTGAGTCTTGTAGGGAAGGTTGGGCCAAAGGTTTTTTCTTATAAAATTGGATCATCCTTCATAATAGATACAGGATACCAAAGAATCTTCGAGAAATGTGCTTCCTTTTTGTGGAACAATCTACCTGTGAATATGTAGTGGAGTTATTATAGACTACAGATATCATCGTCTTGTTGTTGTGCAAGAATATTGTTGTTTCTATGGCCAAAAAGTGAGCAAGTATAACATCACTTCTTCAATTAAACATATACTCAAACAATAAGAAAATGAAGCATTGTAATAACATTCTCCACAACTCATTCATTCTATGACAAGGTCTTCCCTTATGGTACCAACAATATTGAAACTCTAGGTGGATCTCAACAAACAATAGCATATATGTGAGTGGCTAAACAATGTGTCAAATAAGTACTAATAGAGACTTTCATTACTACAAAATAAGGAACAATATAGAATCATAATCTTTAACCTTAAGTTTCAAGCACAGCACACTCCATTTTCGTACAATGAGATCAAATTTCCAACTACAATAACGTAGAAATGATTATAAATTCAACATACATGTACATATGATGAATAATAGTATATGACATGGATGAGACCTCTCTCACTTGGTCAAATGTAGCATCATCATGGATATGCATAACTCTTCCTATCAGTATATACTCAACTATATGGAGCATTGATAAGCAATGAAACTTTGTAAAAATACAAGGTAATAGCATGAAAATCATACAAGGCCATGAGATAGAACAATAGTCATGCAAACCTAAGCTATACAACCTTCAACTGACATGCACAAAACATGATAGATCCTTCTCATATTACAGTTGCAATAAGATAATGTCATATAATACATTTAAATGCATTAAAAAACTCTTATCTTTTGTCTTTTCCTTTTTCCACCACTAAGAAAACATAATACCAACAATGAATAGTTGAAATGCCATAAGAATATGAGATTTTCCTCCTAGACACGTGACATATATTCATCATCAACACTCGTTTTACATGCACAACTCCCCCTAAAATCATGCACCTCCTTCCAAAAGGCAGGTTGATCCTCTAGAACTCATCATCATGAAGCTTCTATGTTGTTGCCATGGGCTCCCCCTGGGATATCCACCTCTCATTCAATTTTGTGATCCCTTTATAAATATGTATCAGGTACAATAGACTATAGTGGAGACTATATTCCCTTAATTCTATATTTGTTGATCATGCTTCCTCAAAATATTCATAGATTTCTTATTTTCTTGAGAATTTTCATTTTTTGGCCAACTCTGGATTTGTTGCTCCTTTTCATTAGATGGTCCAATGAATTTAGACTATTTTCAATATTTTTTCATGTGACCAAAATTATGGCACAAATTACACCTAATATGACCAATATAAGGGAATAAAGGGTTTGATCATTTATTTCTCTTGTGAGATCTCCCCCTTCGATATATTTTTCCTTCACTCCATTTGTTGGATCTATAATTAGTGGCCTTATGGAAAAACATGTTACAAGTAAAATAATAACCATTAAGTGAACTTGTATACCTGAAGAGTGGTCCTTTCATTGATAATGATTACTTCCATGCTTTTTTGGGGCTTGATTCATTATTCTTTCGTTGAGTCTTATTGTTTTTTGTATTAGGATGACCATTACTTCGATTCAAAGCATTGAGATAACCTTTTGGATCTGTGCCTATAGGAGCTATGGGATCTAAGTATTTGTTATTTTGATTCTCGATTATACTGTATCCAAGACCTATCTTAATTAGAGGAGAGTGTTTATCATTGATTATTTTCCCTAGTGATTCACATGTCTTTACCCACTTAATATTTAAATCCATCTCAGTATTTTTTTTCTCAATATATTTCCTTAGGGCCACAATTTTTTATTCCAACTTCTCGCAATACCTCACTTTATCTTAAATGATTTTCATTACAACCTATTATACTATTTTAGCTTCTTCTAGATGAGTCTTTAGTAAGGTTATTTCTTCAAAAATACTATGTTGTTTGATTTCCTGGTATATGCTTATATTTCTGAGCTTTTCAATTTCTTTCAATGCTTCAACAAATAATATGCTTCACAATTATTTGATTCACTATCTAATAGATCATCGAGAGCCATGAGAAGATTTTCATCAGAGTTAGATTATATGTCTTCATATACCTCAACATATGTTGTACCTTCACTGCCTTCATTACAATAAACATTTTTCTTCTTAGAAAAAATCATTTTGGCATTTTTCTTACAGATATTATTTTTCTTCTCTTCTTTTTCAACATTATCTGTGTATGATAATTTAGTTACAAAATGATTTATCCTTCCACAATTAAAACACTTAAATGGAATATTAACTCTGTAATTTTCGATTTCCTTCTGTAATTTTTCTAACTAATTTTTCCTCCTCATTATCTGAGACATAGCTAGTGCTATTTTATTATTATTATTTTTCCTTTTCTTGTAGCCATGAAAAATATTTCTTGAATTTAGATTGGTCCACTTTTGTTGCATACGTTGTCATAATCCCATGGAGAATTTCTAGTGATAGATGGTTCAGGTCCTGCATTTCTTCAATCACTAAAAATTTGGATTCTAAAATGGTTGTTAGTTATATTGGTATATTATGAACAACTGCATAATCTAGAAACTTATCACCAATATCTTTCTTGCTATTCACTACATCATCTACTCTCAGGAAACCTTTAGTAAAACTTTCATCTTCATGCAGCTTAAGAGTTTTATATTGGATTTGATATAACTATAAATTTGCACTTTTTAATTTTGTATATCCTTCATATATATTTACTAGTTCATCCCACATTTTTTCTGCATTTTCATAATACAACACCTTTAGAAATTCTAATTCTGCAAGATATCACTTGATAACATTAATAAATTTGGCATTATTATCATATTTCTTCTTTCCAAATTAGTTTGAAGTAGTGGATCTAGGATGTTCATACCGAAATTCTACTTCTTCCCATACATGATCTTCAAGAGACATCAGATAATATCTCATTCTTATTTTCCAAAATGTTAAGTTTTCTCCATTGAATATATGAGATTTGGTTGAGAAGAATTCATCTTGGCTGCCCATTTTGCAAGATATTCCTTCTAGCAAACAAGTTATTTCTTGAAGGACCTAATTTACAAACCATTAGTAGAATATGCATAAACATAATGAGAAAAAATATACATGAACGTTATCAATCATGAGCATGAAAAGTAAGAATCATCAAGAACATCATAAAGCACATACGGACATTAGATATTAGGTGGACAACCCAACCTAGAAAAGCCACCATTTTTGTTGGACGTGTCTTCATACTATTATTATTAAGAAAATCTTATTTTACATCTTAGACTGGTCCAGACTTTTACGAGTGTGCAAATTTCTACCTACTAGAGGCTACCACATCCAATTGTTTCTATAACTACCACTAAAGAGAAGCAACCACTCCTTAGTTAAATAATCCAACCACTACCAGAAGGAATATATGACTCCCTTATTGAAGGCTCTAACCCTTAGAGTCTTGTGGGCCTTATTTCATAATATTTCACACTAGGTAAAACTATAATGAACTCAAACATTGCAAACCATGTTTCATCCAATATTCAAACTAGGCTCTCTTATATTTTATAGGTTAATAAAAATTCTTAGCAAAGTATGAAACCTATGATCTCAAGATCAATCAAATACAAATACCTATCTAAAAATATCCTCTCAAAAAACATTCTGTAAAAAATACAATATCTTCTTACAAAATATAATGATTATGTTGGTATGCTCATAATACATAAGCATGTCACAAAACTCTCATTACTCTACTATAGACTCTCAATTAATACAATCACAAATACAATGATCTCAACTTCAATCACAAAAGCACAATACAAATCACCTCTCTACAAAAAATCCCTCTCATACAATCACTCAACAGCAATACATAGTACAATGTTCTCTCTGACCCAAACATCTCTCAACAATACAATACTCTGGTCATAATTCTAGCAACCAATATTATGGATCAACTCAAGCAAGCATTACATCAACTCATCAACACCATACAAAATGCAGTCAATCACATCCCTTATGATTATGAAATTCATCATCACATTCACTCTATAATACAATACTTTGTAGCCATAAAAAACATTGTAGCTACACTATAAAAACCCCTACAAACACCACATGTGAGTATAACAATATATCGAATCTCTCTCTCTCTCTCTCTTGATCTCGATATATATATATATATATATATATATATATATATATATATGTTTTTGTGTGTTTGTGTGTGTGTGTGTTCCAACACAAGAAATATCCATATAATATTGTTACTTACACCATCGATCTATAATTCTCCTCACTCACTTCACCATTGTAGCTTCTCTGCAAATAACCTGTCTCTCTACCCTATATACTCTTAAAAAAATACATTGTTACAAGTGTAAAATTATCCGTCTATATGCATTTCTTCACTTCACAAGTGTAGTATAACCTCTCCCATTCACACTCCTCTTCCTAGATAAACCTATACTTGTAAATCAACCTCACACTACTATACATACCACAAATTATGAAGATACATTAGATGATACTCCATCATCACAATTTTTCTTCGGAAAACACTTGAAATGCATTAACCTTACATTCCTAAACTCTTAGACTCTACTATAGGTTCTATCATTGAACTCCTCTAGTCTATGATAGTCCTTCAAGGAAAATGTGCATAAGAAACTTCAACCTTACTCTATATGAAACTCTCAGAACTCAGATTTTGTTTCCTCTACAATGATCCATAACCAAAAATATATATATGCCATAATATTGACTATGATTATTAACTTCATGACCAAATCCTTCCATAATCAATTTTTTATAATACCACACTCCAGATTGACCATAACCATACAAATGAAATCAAGCAATTAAATCATGAAAAAATCCATAACAATAATGAACCAAACACCATGACTCAAATAATCAATGCATTCACATCCGTTTGATCCACTTAGTTGAGACCCATCCACACATCAAATTGGACCAAATCGATAAAATCCATTCACATATTTCAAGTAATCGAATCAAAGGGAAGACATCTCAGATTTACACGCACTAAGTCGAAATACCCTAGCACACTTTAGAGCTGCCACAATGAATGTCAAAGATAGAGTAAGACGCATTCATCAATTTCATATTCAATTAGGATCAGATAAAGATAAAAATATTAACATTAATGTGCTTATGATCAATCATCACACATTAGACCTGACCTATGTTACCATCAGAAAACCTCCACTTATTAAGTCACCTTTAAACCTTTGTTAGAACAAAGAAAAGTATAAAAAATAAATTTGATGTGCGCCTATGGAAGAAAAATTAAAAATTGTTAATTCTCAAACACAAAAACCAAAATGCTCTATTACATCATGTATTTATAACCTAGGAGTATGGAATCAATCCCATCAGCTCGATAATTACTATGGGAAAGAGCCAATTGTAAAATTTATTGGATTTTCAATCCTCCTTGGAATGTGTTCGAACCAATATTCATGGAACAAATGTTAACTTCCTTAAACCAGATCATTCCATCAAACTATTATTTCACTATGGTGTGACCATTTAATTTATTCCATCGCACCAATGACCAAATCTCTGGACACCATATTGATATCCAATAATTAATTGTGTTTACACCAATTGGAGGACCAAAATGACTCAATTAACTCCATAATTTATTTATCAATGCATTTAGACCATTACATACATCAAACCAAATCTTTTTCCATCTCTTGGAAATTTAACAATAATCCCCTGGAAACTCTCTTGACCTATTAGTGTATTCATTACATTCCATGACTATATTGCTTCAATAAAGTTTGTACGGATCCATGATAACTATTGCAACCATAACCAGACATTAACATGTTCCAACATTGGAAAATTACCAGAGTGTGGAATTCTAGTAGAAAGCATAGACAATATGGTAACTTGAGTTCTATAGTGCTTGGCAACCTCTTGTAACACCAAAATACCTTAACCAAATCTATGATCACCATGCAAGCTTTCAACGCACTTGTTGACATCAATGCCGAGCTCCATTGACTTAATGTGGTTGACATCAATGACAACACCATGTGGCCAATAATATTTCAAATCTCCATAGTTGTATGTAGCTTAATCATCCATAAATATGTGTACTATTAAAAAATAGCTTGATAAATCAAAACATTGAATAACATGTGGAAAGAGAAGAGTTTGTTGTTTCTATCACTTAAACAATGAAAATCATCGTGCTAAACTTGAATCCAAAAAACTAAATTACCAAATGAATAATTAAAAATTATAAATACCACAAAAAATTTCTATATTTTAAAATATTAAATTTATTAAATATTAAAATATCACAAATTTTCTAAATTAGAAAGAACAGCTAATTATTTTAAGAACTACTCGTTTACAAATTTTTATTAAATATTAAAAATTAACTGTTTTACATCCAACAACTCAAAAAATAATATAAATACTTAAATATTTTAATCTAATTTTAAAAAATATTTAAAATAATAATTTAAAGTTTAAAAATAATCTTACAAAAAGATATGTAAATTGAGGTTCAGAAATAGAGATATCTAGTAGGAATGGCATGCAAGGAAAAATAGCATTTTTGAATAATATGCAACTTCATGGCAAATCTACATTGCCAAAGCAATTGAGCATACGTATGAGTAAGGAAATTCCCATGGAGAAGTCCGTATTCATTTTGAAAAGAAAGTCATTAATTTATTGTTATTTGTAAATATTTGTTGATTTTTATGCAAGCTGATGAAAAGCCTGTTAGGCCTTATAATTTATCTTTAGATTTTGGAAATATTTTAAAATTTAATGGCTATGAGAGAGGTGAAACAATAAACAATTGGATTTTGAATATTTCCAAAATCCTAGGATGTGCAATGACAGATCTTCTTTGGGACACTAAATTTCGAGGAATAAACTTGTCATTGATAACTATTTTATTCCACGGAAAGCCCGTCAAGTCGTTTATATCTTTTTGTTTCTCGGAATGGAGGCAAATCAAAATTGCTAGTGAATCGTCAAAATATCAAAACGCGAGGAATCCCTTTAAAACAAAATAATATTTCTGACGAGGGAGAACTTTCGTCAGCGGCTGCTCTGTCAAGTCGTCGAATGTCAGCGGCTGCTCGGTCAAATCGTCGAATATCACAAGCGTTCTTCTTAGAACAACTTCGCGTTATTTTTGGGTAAAGGATGACGTGTCGACATTTTACTTCTTAAAAAGTCATTCCTTAGTTTATTTACGAGTAATTTATTCATTTCCTATGTTTAATTGTTAATTCATTTTGCATATTTAAAATTTATTATTTTATCAAATTTAATCATAAGAGAAAGTTTGAATTTTTTTAATAATTTTAATGATAAATTTTTAATATTATTTTTTAATGTATTTTAAATTTTTATTTCGTTTTTGGTTTTTAATATATTTGGATTTAAAATGGATGTAAAGTGATCTTTAATAATGTGATGATGGTGGTGGTGGTTAATGTTCATTAAGACTAATATTTGGTCTATTGGAGCTAAAGAAAAAAGTTATTTAGTCTGATTTCAGATTTTATTCCTATGCTCAAAAAACTTGGAGAGAAGCGTCCCGAGCTCACTATAATTTTGACATCTTAAAAGGCTAGGGAGGTTAGTATTGCAACAAAGATTATGAAATTGAGCTCTAATGTGGTTGTACTCAGGGCACTCTAAGAGGAAGTGATTTTCATCCTCAATGTTCATATTCTCACATAAATAACTATATCAAAACTTCTATGGTCGTGTATTTATTTTATATAAAATCAATCAGTTGAAATTTAATAAATATTATGTATGTCTTAAATATCACTCTCAATTCAAGACTTCATTAAGAGGTTTGGTGAATAATAAAATAGAAGATAAGCAATGGAAAAAACAAAGAATGCATATAATTTGTTAGAGATGGATTCATCTAAATCTGGTTTTTTTTAGCTTTACTTATAACAACACATGTTATATTTCTCATCTTTTTATATTCATCATATAAGAAAGGAAGTCAAATAGATGACCCTTTAAATCAAGAAATTGAAATCTTATAGTAAAGGTCATACATTATCTTTCCTTCTTTCTAATTCTAATGATTGTTTTCTCTAATGTCAATTCTCATTAGTTCATCATTTTCCTCGATTTTCTTTTTTTTTCCATAAGACATTCTCGTACATCTACCCACTAATATGTGACAAACAATAATATATGAACTTACTTACCCCTAATGACCTAGACTCATGCACTTGTAAAATTGAACGAGATGAGAGTAGCGGCACACCTCATCACTAAAGGCTAGTCCTAACTTTCCTTAATTGGTGATATTCTTAAAGTGTTTTTTCCTGATCTCCTAGCACCCATTACCTACAAACATCGAAAACAATATATCCAAACTCTACTTACACTAAGCCAAAGCATCTTAACATATAAAAAAGGAACATTCATTTTCACGCAATAAGGTAGAAATGACATGGGGAAAAATATTATTACTTCTTTACACAAGATATGCAGTACCTTCAATATCTTCAATCAGAGGCTCTTTCTCTACCCTGCGCTTGCAATTAGTCTTAGTGTAGGTAGGCGTATCTCATGTTTCATTCGTTTAGTCAATCCAACATCATAAAGTTGCTTCTAATTTTCCTGGTTACATTTTGCTTCACGGTGACTACTTATTTTATAGTTGATTTAGAAAGGTGGAAAGGATGAATCTAAACATATTTAACTTGATTTCACATGGTATTTGTATCCTTGTACTCCTTTTTAAAATTATTTTTACCTCTGGAAATCTTATCCTCTTTCTCCAAATAACCTATCCACATCAATGTTGTTTATCAAAAGGGCAAGAACATTCAACATCTTTTATGAGGCTAGTGGTGTTATTGCAACATTGTGTCCTAGTGTACTAGAGCATTCAAGTGCTAATTTAATCTATTTCCAGGGCTTTCCATGAGGCTTATGGTACATATTAGGCTTCAAAACACTTCTCGAATGGTCTATAACATATTCCCCTAATGTGTAGGAAATCTAATTTTTTAATTTTATTATATTCCATTTTTAGATTTAGTGTCCTAAACTTATAATAAATATATTATATCTATAGAACTAACACATAAATGATTTTTAAATTAATAAAGAACTTCTATGGTTTGATGGTTCTAAGATGTGCACTAGCCATAAAAGTCAATTAAACTATCAATCAAAAACTACAATTTAGTTGTTTTGGACCATTGGGTTTATGTTAACAAGGAAGCTTGAGTGGTAATCACCAAAATACTTTATTTGGCACTAAGGGAAAATATGGGTCCACAATGGACAATTCCATGAGAAGCACTCTTGTTCTTCCATCTCAAAATATAACTTCTACATGAGAAATCCAAACCTCAAAATCAAAATATAATGTGGAATTAGGAACAAAGTAAATGCTACATGGGTGTATTGGACCACTAGGTTTATGTTAACAAAGACACTGTTGGACATTGGATAAACCAACGCTCCCCGTGAGTTTCGCAACATGGACTATCGCCTCTCGTGGATCCTTATCTCTGGCGATACGATCGTTGACTACTACCTGCGGGTTTTGGTCTAACTGCAATCGTGATTCCCAACAAGTGGTATCAGAGCATAGGTCACGAGTTCGATCCACACCCAGCTCGCGTTGGGGGGGAGATTGCTGGACATTGGATAAACCAACGCTCCCCATGTGTTTCGCGACATGGACTAACCAGCTCTTGTGGATCCTTATCTCTGGCGATACGATCGTTGACTAATACTTGCGGGTTTTGGTCTAACAACAATCGTGATTCCCAACAGACATTTCATTGATACCAATCATAGTCCTTAGCACTAAGATTCACGAATCCTTGTGAAGAACCTTCCTTCATCAACCTCAATGCCTCACCATTATAGGGGATCCACAGATTGCAATGAAAGGAAAAACTAAAACTAAAAATGATAATAATTGAAAATCATCAGCTACAAAATTGAAATAAAATTCCACTAAGCTATTCTAACTAAATATAAAATCTGTTTGCAATGCAATTTAGGTATAGGGCCCTACCTAATAATCTACATTATAAAGAAAAGTTAGAAGATAAATATTTCTATATGAACTGAAACTTAGAAAACATTATTAATGTTATCAAATGAGCTACATGTTTACAATGTCTATGGGGTTTTGGTTAAAAGGTGATGAGGTGGGCTTCTATAGCACTCATCATAGGTTGAATTCCCTTCCCCGATCGGGTGATGTAAAAAAAAAAAAATACATCATGAAGATAGAACATGGAGTTAAAAAAAAAGAGAAAAAAAACTACATCATAAAGATAGAACATGGAGTTAAAAAAAAAAAGAGGAAAAAAGAGAAAAATGAAAGGTACTACGAAACTTACAAAAAAAAAAAAACTACATATTTACAATAAGTTGAGCGACACTTGTAATGTAAGTAAATGCCCACAAGTATACAATCTTCATAGAAAGTTACTTTAATACTCCATAAGAGACTATATATCTAATAGACTAATGCATCCAATATTCAAAAAGTGTTAGCTTACACTAATTATTGATTTAGCTTCAATATTCCCCTAATTTACACAATGAATGAATAACAAGGGAAAGTATGTTGACTCACCCTTGTAAACTATTTCATTTTTAAAACAATCATAAACATAATGCATTGGCCACACTGTGATTAATTAACTTGGATAAATTTAAGTAGACAACAACATTTCCCATTTTATAAACTATTTCCCATTTTATAAACTATAACATGTTTAAAATAGAGAGAAGCATAATACCTTGGGCATGACTTGTTAACTTGGATAAATTTAAATATACTATAACATTTCCCATTTTCTAAACTATAACATGTTTAAAATAGAGGGAAGCATAATAGCTTGTGCAAATTGTAACTTGTGAATTTGGATAAATTTTGGGATACTACACCATTTCCCCTTTACTTCTCTATATTACTTTTTACTATTTTATTAATTTTTTTAGTAAGCGGACATATAAATATTTACACCTGCACAGTTTCTCCTATATTCTGATGTAGAGTTCTAGATAAATATTGAAAGTTAACATGTTAGTGAAGATGCTCACATATATTTTCAGATTGATTTGATGATTAAAAATATAGTTACAAATTTATTTTTAAAAATATAAATTGAGGTTTGGAAATAGGATTGTCCAATAGAAATAGCATGCAAGGAAAAATCGTATATTTGATAGTATGCAAGTTAATGGCCAATTAACATTGGGAAAGCAATTTGAGAGTATAAGAATAAGTACGGACCTTCGCATGGACAAATCGGTATTCGTTTTGAAAAGAAAGTTATTCCCAGAGCAGGCAGAACTCCCTTAAAGTCTGGTAGCTTTTTGATACCTGCAAATCTATGTGGTATGATTTGGATACTTGCAAATCTATGGCGGCAACTCGATATTCAGTTTGAAAAGAAAGTTATTCGGAAGGCACGCAGAAGAACCCTCTGGTAGCTTTTTGAACTTGCAAATCTATGACGTCGACTACTATGCAATCTAATGACAGGTCTTCTTTGACAGACTAATTTTTTAGGTACATGGATAGCTCTATTTTATGCTGTTTGTAGAAAACGTTTTTAGGAAGGCAGGCCGAAGAACCCTCAAGTCTGCTAATCTTTTTGTTTCTTGCAATGGAAGCAAATCAAGTGAGTGGTCAATAAATCATAACCCGGCGAATCACCTTTACGACAAAATAATAGTTCTGACGAGAGAACTGTCGTCATAATCGGCTCCTCAGTCAAGTCCTGGGTCCTGGAATATGACGAGCGTTCTTCTAGGAAAAAAAGGGTGCGATTATAGCAAATAGGTTAGGTTTTACTCTTTCAATTCTTAACTAGTTACAATATTGACTCTTCTAGAGTCATACCCATCATGATCAGAGTAAGAAAAGCTACACGACATTTTCTTAAATTATCGTAGTAAAAAATAAGAAGGTCAAATTTTGAGTGGTATAAATTTTGTTTACAAATTTTTATTGGCAGGATTATTGTTAAATTAGAAAGGTATTTGTACATATAATAAAGAGGAAATTGATTTTATTGCACTTTTTTCATTAGTAAGAGAAGCTACACGACATTTTCTCAAATTATGATGGTAAAAAATAAGAAAGTTAAATTTTGAGTGGTATAAATTTTGCTTATAAATTCCTAGTGGCAGAATAATTGTTTTGTTGGAATGATGTTTATACATGGAGAAAATTTATCACTATAAAGTAGAAAACGTTTACGCCCAAATACTGTCATGTCATTTAATGTCTTGAATTTTTTTCTTTAACATTTCACATAGAAATTTAGCTAAGTTCGGCTAGTAAAAATGATCTCATCTCATTCCTCGAGTTTTTCCAATCTCAAAGCGTAGACATAAATGACAAACAGTATAATGATCCAATTGGATCATGGAATAATATTGGTAATAATAAATTTGAATCGTTTGGAAGTTAATGGCAAATTTAGTTTGAGAAAGAAATTTGAGAGTATAACAGTGAGTAAGTCCTTCGCAAGGACAAATCGGTATTCAGTTTGAAAAGAAAGTTATTCCCACGGCAACGAGAAGTCCCCGAAAGTCTGCTAACGTTTTTATACCTGCAAATCTATGTGAGAGCCTTTTGATACCAGCAAATCTGTGCCGACAAATCGATATTAAGTTTGAAACGAAAATTATTCTGAAGCTTTTGTTTCTTGGAATGGAAGAAAATCAAAATACCTAGCGAGTAGTCAATAAATCCAAACGCGACGAATCACCTTTAAAACAGAATAGCATGTCTGACGAGAGAGAACTGTCGTCAGCGGCTCCTCGGTCAAGTCGTCGAATATCATCACAAGCGTTCTTCATGGAAGGAACAAGTGCCACTACTATATATAAGGTTAAGGAGGTAGGAATTGTCAATTGAAGTGAATCGTCCATTCTTCCTCTTTGTTTTGAATTTGCGACGGACATCTTTTGTCTTTATCTAACTGCTCTCTTTCTTCGCTTTCTTCAGTAAATTGTTTGTTATCATCAGAAAATTGTTCTAGAGATTTCAGATTGTTGCAGGATGTGCGGAAAATGGTTATTGAAGTGCGGAGGCACATCACAAGAGCAGAATGCACGGCTGAAGCAATCCAAGTCGAGAGTGAATCCCGTGGGACATGTGCCGCGTTCAACCGTTTCTGGCTCCCGTTCCCTGGCTTTGGCAGAAATAACATGTGATAAGAAAGAAGCAAAGGGTATTTCTCATGAAGATATTGACCAGGTTGCAGAAGTTTTTATCAAGGAGGTCCACAAGGGTTGGGAATTGCAGAGGACGATGTCTGAGATTCAATACAATGGCTGCCTGGACGGACAGTAGAGCGTTGCATAATGTAGTTTAGTAATATTTTATATGTATCAATATAAGAATAGAGAGATGCTTATGTTGAAGATGCATTATGTTTCAAAATTCCATATAGATATATATAATTTTCCTTGTATATATATATATATTTCTATTCGCAAACTAAATGTTTATCAGAATCTGAACTGTGTTCGATCGCCTCTGGATAATCGTTCACAAATGTAATCCTGCGTTTAAATTGAAATGATTAAGAAGAAGCACTCACATAGAATCAATAATTGAGATTACAGTATTTTTATGGTTGAAATTCACAAGTTCTCTCTATAGAAAAGTGTATTATATGTAACTCTCACCTTCTATGCGTTCAAAGCCTTCTGCTTTCATATGCAAAGTTAAGTTTTCGGCTCTTGTCACTCATGCAATTAGTCCTCCTCGCTCTTCTGCAAATTCGGGGTTTGCCATACCCAAAGCTTTGTAACTTTGTGTTGCTGTATTTATCAACGCTGAATCTTTATGTTAGTCTTTAACGACGGGTTGTAAACTTTGAGAATTTAACCTCCGATTCAAAAGTAACGCTACATAAATTCAAATAGAATGATTAAGGACATCTATAAGTTTTTGTCATGTATTTCTGATACAACAGTGTTATTTTTCAACAAATCAATGAATGTTGGAGAATTAATCTTAACCACCCCATTAAATATATTGATCATACGAATATTTTTTGCAAGTTGCATATCGTGTTTGCAACATTACATAAATGAAGTTTTGAACAGTGTACATTTTATTGGTCAGACTTATGAGCAAACATTTACTTGTCCACAAAGTTTTGAATTAACGAGAAATAACAGGTTCAGTTTGAATGAATTGTGGAGCATGTAAGTCTGAGAAGTCTGTGCAGAAAATTGTGGTGCAAATTTCTGGGAGAGCGTGAAAACAACACTTACTAGTTTTTTTTAACAGAGAGTTATTTCCCAACTCATATAAAGTGTAAATTTTTGTAATAGTTATTGGGTTTTTACAAAGAGTTACTCTGCAACTTCTGTAAAGTGTAAATTTTTGTAAGAATTTGGTTTTTACTTGATGAAGGAGCTGCAACCTCCATTTGTCGTCATGTATTTAATGTTTATAAAATTATAATTTAAAATCTTGTTTATTAGGATATAGTTCCGAAAATTTTCAGTGATTTTTACCACAACCAAGGCATGTTACTCTGTTCTACTATCAATAATTTGTTTGATTTCATTTTTTCCATTATAATTGTACAAGTCAACTAATTTCAACTAATTTAATGTTCGCCACTCTCTATTAAAAATAAAGTCTCATGATTTTCACCCCTCTGGAAATGGATTTACATAATTTTATTGTGTTGTTGGACGGGGGTCGTATCCCTTTGAATTTTAATAATATCATTGCTCTCCCTCAAAACGTTGGCCCATCTACGGAGTTCCAATTTAGGCTGGCTCAGGCTCAGACTATACGATGTTGGTCTTTTGACGCTCCGGAGTTCAAAACTGCTACACAGCTGGGGCTGGGTGAACCGGTGGCAACGGAGTGGGATCTGTTAAGGGATGATCTACGAGTTGCGGGCCTATGTTGGGATCGTGGTGGTGATGCTGTTGTCTGGGATGGCCCTATGACTGGTGGTGGCCTTATAGTCAAGGAAGTCTATAGAAGTCTTAATGCATCTACTTACCAGGATCAACGATCTATGATTTTCAAATCTTTCTGGCAGAGGAAAATCCCGAATAAGATTGTTCTTTTTGGATGGCTCGTTTGGAGAGGTAAGATCCTGACTGGCGAAAATTTGATCAAAAGAGCTTACAATGGCCCGTTCAGATGTGTTATTTGTTGTGGAGATTATGAGTCCATTCCCCACCTGTTCTTTCGCTGCCCTACTATACTGTGTATTTGGCATCTTTTTAGTTCGCACATCATGGATCCTGCATGGTTACCAGATGACTTTATTTCTTCGGCCTTGGTTTGGGACAAGGTGCCCGGAAAGTTCAGTTCATTGCCATTTTTCTTAATTTGGGAAGTTTGGCTGGGAAGAAATAGGTTGATTTTTGAGGATATAACTTTTCAGATCCCCCGCATCTTCTCTACCATCATGGGTTGGTTGAATGACCGCCCCTCATCTTCTGTGCCCATCGTGGATAGATCCACTCGCATCCGGCATCACGAGATAACCATCCCGGCTATATTTTTTGATGGTGCATGTGCAGAAGGTGTCATGGGATGTGGTTCTTGGATAAAGTTATCGCAGAGGGAGCGGATTCATATTTATTGGAACGCGGGGCTCAGCTCTAACAACAAAGCAGAGATCATCGCTCTATGGGGTGGTCTCCTGGCTGCTATGAATCTACAACTACAGGGTGCTCATGTATATGGGGATTCTGAGGTGATGATTGAATGGGTGACAAATTCCTCGGCCATGATGTGTCCGGAATTGCAGGGTTGGGTACACAGAACGCGCAGATTGTGGGCAATGCTCAACAGGCCTCCCATATGCCACATCTATCGAGAAAACAATACCAAGGCGGATGGTCTCTCCAAAAAAGACATCCAATCAGATTTTGGCTTGATGCAGATACAACATTTCAGAGATGGTAGCATTATATGGCAATCATCCATCCCGATTCCATAATATGAGATCCACAGGTGGAGAATGCTATTTTTTGTTTTTTCAGGGATGATCTTGAAAAGAATTGAGACACTCCAACAGATCTATGCATCATCTTCTTTTTGTTTTCAGGCGAGCCTGCTTTATGAAAGCTGTCCGAGCTTCTAATTGTTTTTCTTATTATGGCCGACTATGTGTCCGTCTACGCTCCTACAGCCCTACATGTTTTTTTCTGTCCGCTTTTTTTCCTGTCTTTTATAGGTTTACTCCAGATTCGTATATAGGATGATGTATTTATCATGTTTTTCTATAGTTTTGCTGGTAGGATCAGCTACAGGGATGTTTTCTTATTATGATTTCATGACGGGATGTGGCATCGGCCCCCCAGTATATGTTGACCACTGTACCTGTGCTCCTCTTTCTTAGAGTGGCATCGTTTATTGTTGGTGACTTTGCAATGTATCCTCTCGCTTCATAGCTAAGAACATGTATATCTGTTTATGATCTGATCAATACATCAGGGTTTTTTTTCGTTCTGAAAAAAAAACTACCTAGGTTTGTTAGGAAACGCCTCAGGCTGATCAGCTCAGGTTGTATGTCAGTGTTTTTGGCTGGGTTAGACGATTATAATTAGGTATGCACGGAAATTCATTTACTTTTTACAGCCTGCAGTGCTTTAGTGTGGTAGTTCAACCAGGCTTGAAGCAGGTTTCCAATGGAAAACAATTGGGTTTCAGATACTATTTTATGAAATTTTGTAAATTTAAGTTATGAGAAATTTTTGTAAACTTAAGTTATAATATGGGTAGCTTTAAAATTTTGAATGTTAAAAGATTTTGACATTGTTAATCTATTTTTACTATAAACACATGATTTAAACATCATAGAAACAAATATAATTCAAATACCATAAAAGTAAAATTTAAACACTATTACTACGACATTTTAAATTTGTGAAGGAATTAAAAAATAAAAAACAAGATTCTCACATTTTTTTCGGAATAACTTCACTTTCAAGTCACTCATTAACAGGACTGTAGTGTTGGTTATTTTTGGGTAAAGGATAAGTGATTTCCTATTTTTTTAAGTAGAAAAAACAACTAGTTTATATAGTAGTTTATATAGTGTACTAGTACAGTTATCAGATATATTCTTTCAAAAGTATATCATAGTTCATTTTTCTTTTGTTTACAAAAAAAACTTTCCAGTAAAGATAAAAAGATAAATATTGAATCACTATAAAGGAACTAAGATACCAAAACGAAAATTCAATACATATTCTTTGTCCATGCTTGTGCCCTTCTTGTCTAGAAATTATTTTTTACGACGGCCATTGTTTTACCAGTAACCAAAATTTTCTCCATTAAGGATCATTGATCCACGTTAAAGTTCCAGTGACAGGTCTCCACAAAATATGAAAGTGACTAGTAGGAGAGAAATTGTTCCTCGCCTTTCTTTTTCTGTTAAATCTACAGAGAGTCTTTGTTTTCTATGTTCAAAATGCCATGTCTGCAATGTTGTGTGATTATCTTCAGTCCCATTTTGAAGTCCTTTACTTGGATTTTCCAATCAGTTTCTCGACAGTGGGATGTCCATTGTTCGGTCACCTCTTGGAGTTTTTAAAGACTGGACATAAACCAAAATAAAATCCAAACCCAAGAGGAACTTTCCCATAAACCATCCCAAAACTTGTATAAGAAACAAATTATTAGAAAAAGATAATATTTCCTTTCGCTCCTTGACCTGTGGCTTCAACCAGCTCATAGTGCATTTCTCCATATCTCCTGGAGAGCCCTCTCTTGGATAGTCTATCTACCTCTGAATTATTTTTTCTATAGATGTGGCCGTAGGATATGGAAGAGAATTTGTTATGCAACACCTTAAATCTTTCCATCCATCCCTCTATATAGCTTGGATTCAGCCATGTGCCTTTGTTGAGATGATCTATGAGGACCAGCGAATCCCCATATACAGATAGTGAATCAAGGTAGAGATGTTGAGAAAACCACAGCAGTCCCCCAAGTGCCAGATTTTCTGCCCTCATATTGGTTCCTTGTCCACCTAACCAATGGATTTTGTAGTGGCATGTTGGGGTGAAGATCAACCATGATCTGCATCCACATTTAAAATTTTGTGTTGCCCCATCAAAAAATCCTTTTGGGTAGTGTATTTCATGTGGAAGATTTCTCAAAGAATGATCCTTGGGTGTTTTCTGCTTAAACTTCATACTACCCTAGAGTTTCATAATCTAGTTTCTCACCATGTCTGGATTACTTGGTTTTTCATCAGAGCCACCCGTTCCTACTAGACCACATGGACCAGTGGTAGATGATGGGAATGTTCCTAAAGGATTTTTAATGCCCCCCCCCCCTCCCCACACCAAGAATAACATTTCTTTGCACTATCGTATGTAGAGAATTCAATGTGCAATATATTGTAGATCATTTTAAGGAATTCCCTAGCAAAAATATAGTCATAAAAGAGATGAGGGTGGAAATGTGAAGCTGGGCTACACCTTTGTGAGAATCGGGGGCGAATTTTTTTTTTTCGGCAATAGTTCGGCCGAAATTTTGATAAAGTTTGGCCGAACTATTGGATAGTTCGGCCGAAATTTATGAGAAAGTTCGGCTGAACTCATTTTTCCGTTTAGATTGACTGCACACTGACGGCGTGGGCAAACAGAGTTTTCACTGGAGATGGGAGAATTGGCAAGCGAAGATCGGCTGAACTTTGAGTTCGGCCAAACTTTTACTCTTAGAATAGATCGGCCGAACTATTTCTTATAAATATATCACCCGCGAAGTTCATTTTTTTCTCGTGCCTATGTTTCTTTTCTTTGTTTCTTCGTGTGTTTTCTGTGTTTATTTTCTCTATTTCTTCGCGTGTTTTGGTCTTCTGCTTTGTTCGTTGAATTGTTGCGGTGCTACTGCTGGTCTGGGGTTGCTTCCGCTCTATTGGTGATTATCTGTGGCGACGTCAAGCGAACCACCAGTTGGGAATTCTTTCTGTTGCTGATTCTCCACCGGTGCATGGATGTTTAGATCAAGTTGAAATGTAATTATGGGTTTATTTGGCTCATCTCTATTTTATGATTGTAAACTAAGTAAAATTAAACGTTTTTAGCTATGGAACACTGTCTCAGTGTATAGCTGTTTTTGTTTTTTATGATGGATAAGAATGGTATTTCAGTAATGACAATCGTATTTCCCTTGATTTGTGCCACCAGCTGGCTATCAGTAGGTAGCTTGAAATCATGCTTGGTCTGCCCATATTTAGTCAACAGGCTAAAAAAACCATCCCTAGAAATTTCAATTAGCTGATAAATAGTGTGAAAAAATTGTTGTTGTTCCTGTGGATCCATCAATTTCATCTGGTCTAGCCGATTCTTAGCGTGTTACAGCACGCACTAAGACAGTTGGAGAGCAACTAAAGTTCCTCTCTCGGTTGAGCTCCTTGATTATTATTGCACCCAGGATGTCGCTAGCCAGTCAATAGCCCATATATCCCAATCACATTTTCAGAGGGTTCGCCCTTGCCATACATAACCAATATGGATTCTCATTAAGTGCCCACCATAAGTTCATTTCTATTCCCGGTCAGCCAATAATCTATCAGGAATAGAAATTTCTTGATCAGCAGCTCCTCTGAAATGACTGGTAATACCACTTAGGGGCGGATAGACCATCCACTCAGTGCCGCTACCCACTTCTACTGAGGCTGGGCTTAATGGGATCAACAGTGAAGGTGAAGCTTGCCTCTTCCCTAGAGTTTTCTTTGCCATCAATATGACCTGTCTCTAATAGAACCAATTTTATTATCTGAACAATCGAGATTCTCCACCTGTGCATGGAAGTTTACCACCCCTGATAAGCTTATGCCGTTATTGAGCCTTCTCTCAATTCATCAACAGTGGATGTGCAACTTTTAGTATTTTTTGTAATCACTCATGGTGTGGATAGACTATAGCTAAACGGCCATAATTATGCTTTAAATTTCATTTCCTTTTGCTATAAGGTGTATGTTGAATTTCTGGTAGTATGATATGCATTCGGTTTCTGCAATTGTTACTGTTCCTGTGGATCCATCAATTTCATCCACTCTAGCTAATTCTCCACCTGTGCATGAAATTTTACCACCACTGTTAATATTATGCCATTACTGAGCCTTCTCTTGATTTCTCAATGCTGGAGTGTGCAATCTTTACTATTTGTTGCAATCGCTCATGGTGTGCATAGACTATAGCTAAACGGCCATAATTAGGCATATGAGGGTGAAGGGATCTTTGTTTTACAAGAAGAATGATTGAACTAGAATGATCTACTACTGTTATATGACTACATATTGTCTTTTTCGGATGTATTTCTGTATGAGGTATAATTTGATCTTTTATACTTGATAACCTGTTATGGGTATATCAAGAGGATTTTGTATAGGAACTGTTATCAATATATGAAACAGGGTTTTTTCTCCTTTGAAAAAAGATTTGAAATCATTCTAAATTCACATATGTTCAGTGGTGTAACTGTATCACTTCCGATATTATGTTGCTTACCTTCAGGAACAGGTGGAATTCTGTTAGGAGGCCTCTTTGTTTTTTGACTCTTTGCTCATACTGTCAAAGGCCATATGTTATATGGGCTATATTGTATAGTTATTAGACTACATATCTTCATATATAACTTGGAAATAGTATGATGGAAACCAAACATAATAATGTATTAGGACATCACAACTTGCTAATTAGTTATTAGACTACATATCTTCATATAGAACTTGCAAATAGTATGATGGAAACAAAACATAATAATGTATTAGGACATCACAACTTGCTAATTAGTTATTAGACTACATTATCTTCATATAAAACTTGAAAATACCATGATGGAAATGTGAACTTGCAAATAGTGTTTTGGAAATGTGGATCTCATGACTCTTCATGATTAATGCTTCTAGAAACCAAACATAATTTAATGTATTAGGACATGCTCCTTTAGGCTTGGTGGAATTACCTTTTCTTTTTATTTCTCTCTTACACACATATATATATGAAGAGATGATCCCATTTTCTTTTTTATCCATAGATCAAATGTCATTTAAATACAAGATTTATCATCATGTACAATGATTCATTCCATATTATTCATAGATCAAATGTCATTTAAAGAAAAGATTTATAATAATGTACAATGATTCATTCCATATTCATTTATTCCATATTATTCATATAGATCAAATTTCATTTAAATACAAGTTTTATAATAATGTACAATGATTCATTCCATATTTAGTTTTAGATTCAGGAGGAGCTTTTGAGCATGTTATGATAATGCCAATAAATAATGAGCTAGACTCATCTTCAACATCTAATAATTAGATAGGAAAATTTATAATACTACAGTGTACATTTGAGAATATTTATTTACATGTTTTTATAAATTATATATGTACATGTATGTACTTCTTTTTTCCATAAATTTTTTCATTAAAAAATGAACTCTTTAAATGATGAACCTAGCATGAACCTAGCTAATGCTTCTTCTTCATGAAGAAGACTACTTGATCTTTCAATTTGAATTTGATTATGGTCATTTGTTATCTTTCTTGACTACTTTGTTATCTTTATTGAATACTTCAAATTATTGACACAATCATATGCTTCTTGTTACTCTTTTTATTCCTTCCTTATATTGTATTCTCCCCCTTAGATATTGTGGGCATTCACATGAGTTATCAATCTAAAATCTAATTTTGATGGTCTTGTTACTTTTCACACCATTTAAATTATCAAATTATTGACACAATCATATAGATTTCACCTAATTTGATGGTCCTTTGTTATCGTTTACTTCTAAATTATTGACACTTGATATAGATATCATATAGATATTGCACTCAATTTTGATGGTCCTTTGAGCATCTTTCGATCACTTCAAATTATTGACACAATCATACGCTTTTTGTTACTCATTTTATTCCTTATATCTATTCTCCTCTTCAATATTGTGCTTCGTACATAGATATTGCATCACTTACAGGCCTTATTTTGAACTCAAATATATTGTATTCTCCCCCTTAGATATTGTGTACTCTCCCACATAGATATTGCACTCAATTTCATAGGCTCTTCTTTTGAAGTCAAATAACTGACAATAATTTACAAGAACTATCCCTAATTTTTTTTCTCACATGTTCAAATGGTTCTCTAACAAGATAATTGACAAGAACTATTCCTAATTTGTTTCTCACATATTCAAATGCTTCTCTAATAAGAGGATTTGTGGGTATGTATTCCATATTCACTATTTTCTCAAAGACTTGTTGTGTGAGGAAGTGGTACTTTATGATGATATGTAAATAGTGATTGAAGGAAGTAGAATATTTATTTTTGAAATTATTATTACACTTCTATTCAAACACTTAATAGATATATAGATTTACCTTAATATATTGTAGAGCCCATTTCATCCAAAACACTCATAAAGAAATTACCTTAATTCTTGTAGAGCCCATTTCATCTAAAATACTCAAAAATAAGTAACTGTACTATGTATTCCACTTCTACTCTAGATAGAGAAAGTAACGACTCTTTCCTGCTTAACCATTAAACCAAAAAATCTTCTAAGTAGAATTATACATTGTCCACTTGTACTTTTCACAAGCCTAGTTGAATCTCTATATGTTGTCGATGTAAATTTCTCACAAGTAAACTTTTCAATGTAAATTTGTTAACTTATAAGTTTTATAGCAGAGTTTGTAAAGGGCCAGGTAGCCTCTGGATCTCATCTTTTATGGAAGGTGACATATCTAGTAAATGCCCCTACATTCAATCTCTAGAATAGATCTAAATATAATTTCTTCATTTTAATATCCATAAAACACAACCACTTTAAGTGAAATTGTTTACATGCACGTCATTTCTCCCACAAACTAAAGGCTTCCTCCCATTAATTTTAGATGTGAACTCTACCATAAACTTTTTAAGTCAAAATTTAAGATAAACAATGCACATGTCATTTACCTCACTATCTTGTGTCATTTCTCTCATGCATTTGCAATAAATGTCGATTTAATATATATATATATTTATTGAATTTTTTTTTTTTTCAGGGATAAGAAAACCATTAAATATGGTTGAAAAATGAAAATTATGCATAAAGATTCTTTCATCCTGTCCAGTTGTTAAAGGACAAGAGAAAAGCTTCTGAATATTGCGACGAGTAATGTCGCCTGTAGAAAATGAATATACTGGAAAGAACAACAAACAACAAGGCATATTATATTGGATTGATAGAAGGCTTGGGAACAATGATGGAGTATGGCTCAAATGGAATTGTAGTTTTCACCAATTCTGAACTTGTGTGCAACCAGATGAATGGCATGTGCCAAGTTAAGAAGGAGAGGCTAAAAGAACTACATGGAATACCAAACAATATTGTTAGCCAATTTCAATTTTTTAGTATAAGGCATTGTACAAATGTGAATAAGATGTCTACTGATCTATTGTGTGGGGTAATGCAAATTCATGATTCATCTATCAAAGATGAATTAGAATTATACAGAGAAATGCTAATGCAAGATTTATCTCTTAAAGATGAATTGGTTTTGAGATGCTCTTCTTCAAAAATTCAAGATTCATCTCTCAAAGATGAATTAGTGTTGAGACGCTCTCCTTCAAAATTTATTGATGGACATTGTAACATATCTTGGAGATGTGTGTGTTGTGTACTTATAAATGCATATTTTTTAATGTCCATGCTTTTTTCAATTATATACTATGGTGCTCCACCACACCAAGTGGACCACATTTCAAAATAAGTGCAGAATCACATTTTTACAAACAAAAATGCAGACCTAACAATTTTTTTTAAATGGAATTTTTTAGATAAAAATGTGCCACTTATTTTTTAATGGCCATGTTTTTCAATTCTATACCAAGTGTGCTCCCACCATAAAGCAAATTTGTGAACTCATTTACTTTAATAATTTTTTTTCTAAATTGAGTTTCACACATCAATTAGTGCTTTGAAAGTTTTGTTCCCTGATTTGTTTACACCTAAATTACATTAATTTTCTCCGAAATTTATTTTTTGTAAATGTCCACCACAGATATATATATCATGAGGATGAATGACGAAGATCAACGTAATCTCAATGGGGGATCAAGGATCGTTGGATGTTCATGGTATTAAAATATAATCTTAATTCCATACATGTGTAAAGGTATAATGATGGACACCTTTGTTAAAATTAGTTGTTAATAAGTTCCATTTTTTATTTTTTAGGAGCTAAGAAGAGAAGGGTCTCTACACCATCCATGGAGCATGCCCATTGTTCACCCAATCGTGGTATGGGTCACACAATCTAATCAATGAATATGTACATGTGCTTATATGTACACATGAATGTATTTTTCAATTGATTATAAATGCGTATTTGTTTATGAAGCTTCTCTCTCATCTCGAGAGGTTGGTGGTGGTTCAAATCCCTTTAGAGGGCCATCAATGAGTGGCAGCAGGTTGCGTGAAGGTGGTGATATTTATTCCCCTGGAGGCTAATCAACGGCTGGTGGTGCTATTTCTCAGCAGGGTCGTTCTAGGTTTGGTTCTTAGCAGGGCCGTTATGGGTCTCAATAGTTTCAGGGTGGAGAAGATGCTAACCAACCATGTCGAGGTTGCCATCAATTTCAATATTTTTTCATTGAATTTGTACAAATTTGTTTACATGTGTTGTTTCTGATATACAAAATTTTATATATATTGATGCAGAGGCTGAAAATGTTCCAAATATTGGTCAAAATAGACGCAGGGTAGAACACTACATTCAAGAAGAAGGTTGTCTACCCATCACAGCTTATTCGGCCAACATTACTAATATACCATGGGAAACAAACATGGTGCAATGCACCTTACAAAGGTGTCAAAAAATTCATGCAAAATTGTAGAGATATCTCATGGCTTTGACTCTACTTACTGAGAGTCGGCAAAGCCTTGAAATAGTTGCACATTCATTGGGCGAACTTGTAAATGTGTACAAAAATATTGGGCCAATGACTGATACATTTGTAAAAGTGATGAGAAAGAGAAAGGAAACAGTAATGCATCTCGATAAATGGGAGGATGTAAAAAAAAGAGTTACAAAAGATATGGCGAAGTCAATGTTTAATTTCAAGGAAGGGCCAAAAAGAAAAATTTTGAAGGTGCAATATTTCAAGCACCCAAATATATCTCACTATTTGTATGATAGGAACCTTGTGGCCTAGGAAGACTCCCATGGAACGACGAGGTTCCTGTTTATTTTTCACAATTTTTTTACGTAGATTTTTTTATGGATATGAAACCCAACTACAATGACTTTCCGTCAGAATTTTTTGGTCCGGGGAAAGGTCGATTGTATGACTGTAAGGGCGCTAAGCGAGATGTGGAGTTGCCTCGCCCTGAGCCACCATTGGTGAGTCAAAATTTTCAGGCCGAAACTCTGTGGTCAGAGATGGATGCGACTTCTCAAATAAGTTGAGAAGCAAGGGATGTCATGATCGACAATGTTTACAGTGGATTGGGTGGAGTCGATGTTTGTCTAAATCGACAAAGAGCACGTGAAAATGTACGTGCCAATTTTGTGTATTGTACAGATGAAGAGATTGACAACGTGAATGTTGAAGATCTCCGAATATATGAAAAAAATTGTCGCAATGGTTTTCAAGACCTAATTCTTCATGAGGAAGAGGGCACGGGAATGGTATGTGTTAATGACCTTAGGGTTCAATTATTTTAACATGTATACATGTGTACAATTTGTAATAAATGCATGTGTATGTACATGTATACATCTATTTGTATGTACATTAATATAACAAAAATGTATCATTATATGTTAAAACACCATATGTAGTTGTCACGCATGATGAGTGATGAAAATTTTGATATCACGTTCGGGGCTTCTAACAAATAATGCGTATGGGTCTCTCTCCATCAAGATATGCTTAAGTAAAGAAGTGCTTTTAAGTGATATTTTAAAAATAACAATTGTGCACATGTGCATGTATGTATATATAATGATAAAATGTTTTAATAGACTCTCTATCTCTGCTTTGATGTTTTTGGGAGTTGTATACCTTCTTCTTCCTGGGAGATGTACCTTCTACTTAGAGATGTGCCATACATCCATTACAAGTATAGACAATTTTTCACTTTTAAAATTTTATGTTTAAGTTATATATATATATTCCACCTCAAAAAATTTCAAAGAAAAATAGATATATATATATATATATATATATATATATATATATATATATATATATATATATATATATATATATATATATATATATATATATATATATATATATATATATATATATCTTTGTGTGTGTGTGTGTTTTTTTTAGTTTAGTTATAATTTATAAATTGTTGTGTATTTAAGTTTTATTATAAATTGAGATCTTGATCTTGAGTTATTTTATACTTTCAAAATTTTGAATTTGAGGATCCTATAGAAGATTTATTTAATCCACAAACTCTAGTGATGGAGATAGGAACATCCACACCATTTCAAGCATTTGAACAAGTTTTCTAATTTTTTTTTTTTAATATTATTGAAAATAAGTTTATATATGTACACATGCATTTTCATTTGAAATTTATATATATATATATATATATATATAACTGTAAATGTATATTGTACAGTTTATCGTTGTAGATGTTCCCATGGGGGGGGGGGGGGGACTTGTAGCAGGTGAACAAATGGAGAGGGAACCTCATGAGGTATTGCATGAGTTTTTTTTATATTTTGTTTTTTACATGAAGTTCGATATATATTTTCACTCATTTTTAAAACATCAAATTTTAATGTTAAATTACATGTGCATTGTATACAAGTTTCCCATGCTTCGCATGATAGTGCAAATATTGAGGCCCTGATAGGAAAGATGCTACATCCATCTCTATTTGATGGACATGATTTGTAGATTTAATTTCAACATTTAGATAGTCTTAAATTTACATTTTTATATATTATCTAGATGCACCATTATGTTGTCATATATATATATATATATATATATATATATATATATATATATATATATATATATATATATATAACTTGATACAGTTTGATACTTGTGAGATCTACAATTTTTGGACATATTTTATTACGGTGCTAATATAATTTGTTTCATTTTTAAGACTTTTAAGTTTTGGATAATTGAACTACTAGTAATGTTGTCATCTATAAATTAATTTTTTTCTTTTGACCTACATTTGGCATGTTATGTAATGATTTTTTATGATTTGTTTTGTTTTTAAAATTTAAGTTATGTTTTGCTTATGAACTACATTTGGCATGTTATGTAATGATGTGTTATAATTTGTTTTGTTTTTTAAATTGAAGTTTTGGAAGCTTGAAGTACATTTCGCATGTGAATTAATGTTGTGATCTGTAATTTTTTGTTAAATTAAAAGTTAAGTTTTGGATGGTTTCAATCTACATTTGGGATGTGATATAATGTTAAATTTTTTTATTGGATATCTGAACTATAATTAGCATGGCATGTGAAGTAATTTTATGTATGAATGATATAATAAAAAAGTTTTTAAAACTCAATTTTTGGATGGTTTCAATCTACATTTGGCATGTGATATTTAAAGTTTTTATTTGATAGTCAAGAATACAATTGGCATGGCATGTTTAAAACATAAGTTTTGGATGGTTTCAGTCTACATTTGGCACATGTGATATAATATTAAATGTTTTTATTGGATAGTTGAACTACAATTGGATGGAATGTGAAGTAATGTTGTGATATAATCAAAAATTTCTTAAAACTAAGTTTTGGATACCATTTTAATCTAAATTTAATGTAAATCCCTTTAATTTTGATTTAAGCTTAAATGTTTTAAATCTAAATCCCTTTAATTTTTATTTAATGTTAAATGTTTTAAATGTTTTGACATAATGTTAAATGTTTTGATCTAAGTTTTGGATGGTTTCAATCTACATTTGGCCTATGGAAGACTCCCATGCATAGACATCAGATGCATTGCAGAAGGGGAGGTGGGGGTAGGGGTGGAGGGGGCAGGAGTGCTGGCTCCTGCCCACCTCTTTCAATCCATGACATAGGCAACCACCCTCCTCCGGCAAGAAGTGTCGCACCATTTCACTTCACCAGCGCTATGGTCAGCCCTCGAATTATGATGACCATTTCTGTCTTCTTTCAGGAGGAGCCACAAGATGAAGGTGCCTCTGGTTCCAGAAAGCGGCGGAGAAATTCCACCATCCCAACCCATCAGCCCCAAGACACCAGGAAGTTGGCAGCTCTTCGAATCAAATCTGGCTCGACGAGCTCCAGCAGCGATGGCGTAAGCAGCGACAGCTTGACCTGTGTGGAGAAAAAGCTCAAAGACAACTCTAGCTCCTCTTCCGCTTCGGAGAGATCCTCCCAGCACTCCAAGGGAGTAGATGATGATCTGAAGGACTACAATTATCAAATTGTGGAGGAGAATCCTCCTACACACATAGATAGATAGCCTGATGTTAGGACCTCTTTAGCTTTTTTGAACTTTTGTCATGTTTTGCAATCACTGTGCTTCTGAACACTCTATGTCTGCTGGTTTCCTGATACTGGACAGCATCTTCTGGGCTGGTTTCCTGGTTATGGGCAGCCAATTTTCTATTTTTTTACGGAGACACCCTTTTCAGGTCCCCTTTTCGAAGTTTTGGATGGTTTCAATCTACATTTGGCCTATGGAAGACTCCCATGTGAAGTATTGTTTTGATTTAATCAAAAAAAGTAAAGTAGTTATATAAGTCCCTTTAATTTTGATTTAATGTTAAAGGTTAAATGTTTTGATCTAAGAAATGGACATGTATTTAGTTCGTGTATGTATGGAGTACATGCAACATTTTTCATCAATGCACATAGAAAAAATAGTTCCAGTTAATTGCATTCTAAAACATATATATTGAGTATGTGAATCATTTTTCATCAATGCGCATAGTAAAACTACTTGAAAAATTAATTTCATTCTAGAACATATATATATATATATATATATATATATATATATATATATATATATCAAATACATCTAACATTTTTCATCAATGCACATGTATAGAAAAAATACTTTCAGTTGATACTAGAGCACTTGCATGTACCAAAAAAATTTGTACATGTGCAAACACTTGCACAAATAACATAAGCAACTCAATTTTTAGTTGAGTAGTGGAAGTTCTAAAACATATTTAATCCAAAGAGAATAAATTTTTGGGTAGTTCAATCAAAAAATTTCCAATGAGATGCCATCTTCAATAATCTATTCATGATCAGATTTTGACATTTTCCATTTCTTAGTTTTCATTTTTTTCTTTGATTGAACCTCTATCAAAATTATGCATGCTGCACACACCAAGTGACTATATTGACAACTTATGAAATCAGGTTCATAGTCTTCAAAGTAAAAAAAATCCCCACTTAGATTAGTTTGTCTAAAAAAATAACCTTTTAGTATAATAGATCCTCTTTCATATTGAAATCTGTGATCATTATAGTTTCCTAATAATTTCATTTTTCGTTCAGTGCAACGCATCAAATAATACTTCATATTTTCATCGTTGTCAATAGGTGCAATTACAGCACAAGCATCTCCTACACAATAAAAAAAACTTAAAAAATTATACATATTTAAATTTATTTCTAGATCTTTAAATCATTAGCAAGAAATTCAAATGTTACCTTCTCTAACAAGATCAGAAACTCGATCACCATCGGATGATATCGTAGTTTCCTCTGATTTCATTTCTTCAAACATTGCAACAGACATTTTTCCCTTTTAATTTAGCTTTGTATGTTTGCAATCGTTTACATACATATTGTTTTCACGAACGTCATTGGATTTTGTGTTATCTATGAAAACATGACAAAAACACTTGAATATTTTCTTTTATCCAATGCAAACACATTTCTGGACGACTTTGTTTTAATTTAATGCAATTTTCAAGTCCCTTTTATTGTTTCAATGTCATTTCCAATTGATCTATCTACGTCTTCAATCCCAATATGCCAAAAAAACCTTTATATGGAAATTCAAAGAAGAATGTAAATATTATATGAAAATACAATCAAAGATAATCATTGCACGATAAAAATAGATTTCCAATAAAAATTAAATTGAATATACCTTCGTACTTCCCTTGATCGGTTAGTCTCATGGCTTAGAGCAGCGATGCACCATTGAACAAATTCTTTCACGTCCACAAGTCGGCTTGCAGAGGGGTTCATTTGATATCTTCAAAGTGCTCATTTTATGCATGCCCCTGCACCGCCATGTTCTCCTTTTCCATGGCCAGTCTCAAAGAAATTCCAACAATGCTTAATGCATGTTTTCTTATGAAGACAACACAACCACAAGAATGATTGTGAAGATTTAAATTGACCTACGCATCCATCTGACCATATCCAATGTTCATTGAATGTTATTCCATGATTTTTCAAGGAATCATAAATTTTTCCAAAACAATGTTGTAAAAAATATGTATCATGTGTACGATCGTCACTGATATAAAAGTGATATTCTTTAATGATATGTTGATTTTCACTCGTGCTTTCTATATGATTGATGTTTTGTTCAGCATGTTAATATAGAATATGGACGAGCATGGAGACTTGGTCAAAATGATAGTATTCACTCTGAATTTATTTTTATGGAAAAAATGTGTAGTATTATGCAAAATGAGTCATTAAAAAAATGGTCCCTGGTGGAAAAAATTCACAAGATATTTTGAATTGCAAGTCTTACCATCAAGCTCTATGGGAATGCTTGGTGTATTTGTAAATTTTTGCCTCAAACTTTCTCAAAAATTCTATCACAAAAATTTCATCTTCTCGTAATTCAATTCTTTTAACACTATTTTCACCTTTAATCGATGTACGGATATATTCATATCTCTTCCATTTCACTTTAATGTTCGAAAATGATTGATCATTTATATCAGTACGATATTTTTTTTGAATTTTTTTTCAAATTTCCACAATCATCACATTTTTTACCAACAACATATTTCTTTTTGTAAAATAGTTCATTGTTTTCTCTTTCACATCGAATTTGAGATATGAAATCACGGATAGTGGAAGGATCAAGTGATTTTTTCCATAATGTTATACCAAAATCAAGGAATGTGTCATAATATAACTCAAATTCCCCATGATAATGGCAACAAAAAGCGTCACGTACGGTGATAGGTTTTACATACCATGGCTTTTGTTGAAAAAAAGAACTGATTGAAACATGAATTTCACGGTTCTCTTATTTGAAATTGTTGAATAAATCTATCTGAGTGGTTTCCAAGAAATATTTTTCATGTTCTTTAATGGCTGAAGTGTCCTCAGACACGTAATTTTATTAATCAAAAAATAAATTACATTTGGAATTATGCAAGAGTTTACACCCGAACAAAAAAAAAACTCTTGCAATGAGATATTTATATGCTCAATGTCCTAATTTCCACTAATTGTGGATCACTTATTAAATAAAAAGTGTCCACTTACATTAAATGCTATTCCAAATAACTAGCTAACAAAAATGCCTAAGATACGACACATTTGGAGAGTCATATCTTGTTACAACAATATGCTAATTCTAAATGTCTCCATAAAATAATTAAATATTATAGAATAATAATTATTAATTTAATATCTTAAATTAATAATTATTTTATTCAAACTTTATAACCTATGATAATATATATTTTTCGATCATCTAACATTATCCCCATGATCCAAAGATACGTTACAACATATACCAAGTTCATCCCTGAACTTAGTAAATTTTATTTTGCCAAGAGGTTTCATGAAAATGTCGGAGGTATGATCTTATGAAGGACAATAAATCTTCTTGATGACATCTTTTGAAATGAGTGATATGATATGATGATACTTGGTGTTCACATGCTTTTTCTTTGAATGAAAAACTAGATTCTTGGCAAGCTTTATTGTTGACTGATTGTCGATGAATAATGAGGTAGCTTCTGCTGGAGGAATTCCCAAATCCTGTAAAACGCGACGTAACCAAACAATCTCACATGTTGCTTCCCATGCTGAAATGTGCTCTACTTTTGCTGAAGAAGTGGCCACTATAGCTTGCTCCTTGCAACTCTAGGAAACTGAAGCTGACCCCATGTTCATTAAAAACCTGAGGTTGATGCCCTATCATAAATACTACCAGTAAACTCAGCATCTGAAAATCCACCAAGTACAAAATTTTTAGTCTTTTTGTAAAGAAGACAAAAATATTTTGTTCCTTGGATATATTGAAGAACTGTTTTGGCTGCATTCCAGTGGTTTTCTCGTGGTTCCTGCATAAATGTGAAAGAATAACGACTGCATAATATAGATCAGGACGAGTGGTTGTTAAATAAATCAAGTTTCCAATCGACTGTCTGTAAGTAGTGCTGTCCACCTTTTACCCCCCTTCAAATTTTGAAAGTTTCAAGTTTTGTTCCATGGGGGTAAGGAAAAGCTTGCAATCCTGCATTCCAAATCGTTGAAGAATTTCTATGGCATATTTACTCTGAGAAATGAAGATCGGATGTGGACGTTGGAATACTTCAACTCGAAGATAGTAGTGAAGTAGTCCCAAATCTGTCATCTTAAAACTGGCATGTAACTCCTTTTTCACCTGTTCAATGTGATCACCATTGTTTCCTGCGATGATCAAATCATTGACATACATCATCAAAATCACCAGATTTTTACCTTATTGGCGTACATACAAGGTATCATCAGATTCACTACAATGAAAACCAAATTTGCACAGATATTCATCCATTTTGGCATACCAAGCTCGAGGAGCTTGTTTTAACCCATATAAAGCCTTTATTAGTTTGCAGACTTTATGTTCTTGTCCTTCAATTTCAAAACTTGGTGGTTGTGTCATGTACACTTATTCCTGTAAATCTGCGTTGAGAAAAGTACTTTTTACATCCATTTGATGAAATTTCCATCCTTGTTGAGCTGCTAAGGCAAGTGTGAGGCAGATGGTGTTCCATTTAGTTGTCGGAGAAAATGTTTCCTCATAATTTATCCCTTCATGTAGTGCAAAACCTTTAGCAACAAGTCTTTCTTTATACTTGTCAATATCACCATTTTTCTTGTACTTAATTTGATAAACCCATTTGCATCCAATAGGTTTAACATGCTGAGGACAATGAACAAGTTGCCAAGTTTTTTTGTCTTGAACTGCTTGATATTCATCAACCATTTCCTGTTTCCATGCTTTATGTTTTACTGCCGCTTGATAAGAAGAATGTTTAGTAAAATCATTTTCTATCAAATAAAAATTGCCTTTATTTTGTTTTGATCCCCTTGTACCTGTTTTATTATGTTCATTAGGCATTACATCTTTCAAAAGTTGAATCACCCATTTCGGAAATTGATGTTCACTTGTTTCGGCTTGTGAAAAATCACCATCATTAAAAAGAGGGTTGCTGTAAACTTATTTCTGTTTATCAACAGTAGGTTCTGGGGGCAGAGAGTCATTGTCAGAAGAACTGCTGCTGCTAGGAGAGTTTGATGAACTGCTAGAAGACCTGGATGGCGCTGATGAAGAAGACAGACTGGATGAATCATCATCAGATAAAGGAAATTCAAGTTCATACCAACTTGGTGAATCTGGTTGACTTTGTAAATTTCCATGTCTTTTATCAGTTTTTGTTTCTAGCTTTTGAAGAAGACTTTCAACTTCTTCAACACTCTTACTTTCATTTTCATCAAAGATCACATCTCTTCTTACAATAAATTTCCCATTCAACAAAAGTTGGTACCCTTTCTTCTCATCAGAATACCTGATCATTGTGCACTTCAAGCTTCGTGCATCAAGCTTAGTTCGTTTTTCCTTTGAAACTAAGTCATAACAGACTGATCCGAAAAATCTAAGATGCTTAACGTGAGGTTGGAATCGAAACCATGCTTCATAAGGTGTGATTCCATCTAAAGAGGCAGTGGGAGATCTGTTTCTCAAGTAGACAGTGGTATGAACTGCTTTATCCCAATATGAAGGACTTAAATTTTTGAAAGTTAACATAGATCGTGCCATTCCTAACAAGGTACGATTCATTCTTTCTACTACCCCATTTTGTTGTGGAGTGTAGACATTGGTAAGATGTCGTTTTATTCCATTTTCCATGAAATACTTTTTTAATTCATTTGAAGTGAATTTTCCACCATTGTTAGTTCAAAGAGTGCCAATCTTCTCCTTTACTTCATTTTCAATAAGCTTACAATTTTTTTTTTACTTTTCAAATGCTTCTGAATTTTTCTTCAAGAAATATACCCATGTCATCCTGCTAAATTCGTCAATAAAAAGTAAAAAATATCTAAAAATTCCAAGTGAATTTGGGAAGGGTCCACAAATATCACTGTGAACCAATTGAAAATGCCTTTCTTCTCACCAGGAACTGGTGGGAAAAGTCTCTCAATGTTGTTTTCCAAAAATTCAAGATTCACACTTTGCATTTTCCCTTTTGAATGTTGGAAGTCCTTTAACCATGCCCTATTTTTGTAACTGAGAGAGACTATCAAAGTTTAGATGGCCATATTTGACATGCCATAATCTGATTGGTGAAATGTATATACTTGTTGTGCCTACAAAGTCAGAATGTCTTGGAATAATTTTCCCTTTCATCCTTAACAATTTTCCATCTTCATAACCTTTCATTACAGTTTGCATGTTTTGTTTGACTGAGTTGATTTTAACTGGGCCATCTTCCATAATCACTATATTCCCTACTTGTTGAATTGTGACTAAGGACAATAATTTTTTCTTGAATGTTGGGACATACCATACATTAGAAATCATTCTTTCTCTGATGCCTGGTAAAAAAAAATTAACTACACCTTTGCCTAAAGGAGTATGTTTGGTTTTGTCAGAAAGATAGATTGACTTCAGATGACATTATTTGAAACTCCAGAAGAATCCATGCATCTTCATAATCACTGCGGAGAAAGCTTGAAACTTGTAAAGTTGTTGCTTCTGTGTTTGTGAAAACATATTTGGAACTATCAGGATCATCTTCATCATTTGAAAACTGTGCTGAGTTTGGATGAAACTTAGAAATTTCCTTAATAGAATTTCTACAATCTGCTGCATAATGACCAACTCTGTTACATCGCATGCAAACAATTTGACTCAAATTGGTGCCTCTTCCCTGAGACTGTCCTCTGCCTTGAGATTGTCCTTGACCTCTGCTTTGTCCTTTGTTTTGAGTTTGTCCTCTTCCTAGAATTTGTCCTGTGCCTTGATGATATCCTCTGTTTTGATTGTTGTCTCTACCTTGCAAATTATTTCTTCCTGAATTGGAGCCTATGTTGGAATTGTTTCCTCTGTGTTGATTGCGACCACGACCTTGCGCTGCTTGATTTGGATTCAAATTACCTCTTCCTTTGTTTCTGGAACTGTCAGCTGAGGAGTTGCTTGAACTGGCTTCGGTGAGGAATACATCTTCCCCTGTATGCCTCTTCTTCCTGAAATTTTTATCATGTTGTGCTAATATGTCACTCATTTCATCAAATTTGATCTTCTCTAACTTTCAAGTGACTTGTAAAGTTTCCAAAAAATTAGTATATGATGATGGAAATCGAGCAATTAAAATTGTAGTTAAGAAGCTTTCATCAACATCTTGAAATCCAGCATTGATGATTTCTTGCTTAATGTTTTTAAGCTGTGAAATGTACTCAAGGACATCACCACCTTTAGTTAATTTATGTTGAAGCAATTTTAATTGAAGATCAACTTTCTTTGATTAAGGTTATGTATCAAAGAGATCTTTGAATTTATGTAAAGCAACCCATGCATCTGAAGAATTCTCAATGTGTATGTACATCTCATTACTAACTGAAGCTTTTATAAGAGCTAATGCCTTGGCATCTTTTATTTTCCATTTTGAAAGTGAAGCTGGATCTGTTGGTTTATTTGGCTTAATGTTTCCACCAAAAATACAATGACATAATTCATTAAAAATAAGAGTGATTTCAATTAGACGTCTCCATGTCTTATAAGATTTCACTCCTTCTAGCTTATCAGTTTTAGAGAACAGATTAATTAATTTTGACATTGGAGTGTTGAAGCAATGCACCAAAATAATCAAGCACAAAAAATTGAGCAACTCGTCACACGAAACACGCCACACAAAAAATGACACATGCTACAAAAAACGATCTATCAGGGCTTGGATTTGACCCTCGTATAGTCGTTGAAACATGAGAAAAATGACTGAGCTTTGCACTTGGGTCTAGTCAATTTCTCAAATATTTACAAAGGAACTTTCAAAATTTGAATTTTACAATAATGCTCTTGCAAAATCTGGTAAAAAAAAAATGGTTAGCCCCCCTCAAAGTAAAAGTACTTCGAGTCACACTTATCTCTCTAGAAACAAAATACAAAAAAAAAAAATCTCCTTATTACTCAAAAAAAAATTACAATGTTGTTAAAAAAAAAAAAATCTACTTATTCCTCCAAATACAAAGTGCTACTTCAGCTTATTACTCCAAAGTGACAGAAAAAAAAAATTTAATCACTCCAAAAGTTTCCTTCACTCATATTACAAAAATTCAAACTTATCTCTCCACAATAATACCATTTTACAAAATAATACTTCTTAACTAATTATGGAATTCTTCAAATTTGGCTTCTAACGTAAATTATTCTTTTAATTAGTTGCTTTGCACATGCATATTACCACCTCTGCTTCTCAACTGAGCCAAACATGTAGGGATATACATCTTCGTTAAGGACGTCGAAGGCAGAAACGCTGTTGTTTTCTGAAATGTTGTTGTTTGCTATTGGGAGAAACATTGTATTTGTACCAATTATCTTACCATAGACCTCACAGGTGGAAAAGTGAAACGCTGTCAAATTCTGTTCAAATTCAAACACAACTCTGGCTTCATCAGGTTGGATACATATAAAAAATGCAAATAAAATAAAATGCAACACTCAACACATATATAAAAACAACCAACGGAGGCAAAAAACGAGACTTGCACTCACATCCCAGGCTCTTTATAATTGCGTGGAGGCACCAACATTTGTGACTATGTGAATTTACCAGCTCTTTATAACATCGTGGAGGCACCAGAGTCAAAATAAGCATTCCATCATTCTAATCGATTCCTTGCAAGCCTATTGTTCTAGACACTGCCATAAATGCAATTGAATTTCCATCTCTTTAAAATCATTTAAAGAGAGAAGACAAGAATGAAAAGATAACAAAACCAGAGGAGCTTCTATGCATGTTTGACATTATAGTTCATAATGTAATAGATCTATCAGAAACCTGCAACGTCAGCAACTAACTGAACTAAAACAAGAAAGTTTCAGTCAAGATTTTATGGCTGCAATTGAATCCACAATTTGATGGCCGTAGTCGAGTTTCATTTCAATAAGTTGTTGAAATGAAAAGGCTGCAATTGGATTTCAGAGTAAGTTGAAATGAAAAGGCCACAAGTCTGAATCTCCGCAAGTCTGCATGAGACGTGCTGAGCAGATCGCAGAACCAAAATGAGTAGTATTGGAACCGGGTATGATTTTTCAGTTACAACATTCTCCCCTGATGGATGAGTTTTTCAAATAGAGTATACAACAAAAGCTATTGATAATAATGGAACTGTGATTGGCATAAAGTGCAAAGATGGGATTGTTTTGGGTGTGGAAAATCTCATTGCTTCTAAAATGTTAATAGAAGGAGTTTTATGGTTGGATTGTTAAATTCGGTAGAAACCTTTACACATATTTTGCATTTGTTCTTGATAATAAAATTGATTTTAGAATTTACAAATCTGAAATCAATAATAAAATTTTTGTTTATTTAGAAAAAAAAAAAACTTTCCATACCATTCATTTACTGATCATTTTAATGGATTTTTCCAAGAACTGGTAGAGTTGGAATCCTCCTCCTCATATCAACTGTAGCATTACCATAGCTCCGATACAACAATAATGGCTGAAGTTTCCTCAGACACGTAATTTTATTAATCAGAAAAACATTTACATTTGGAATTATGGAAGAGTTTACACCCGAACAAAAAAAAAAACTCTTGCAATGAACTATTTATATGCTCAATGTCCTAACTTCCACTAATTATGGATCACTTATTAAATAACAAGTTTCCACTTACATTAAATACTATTCCAAATAACTAGCTAACAAAAAGGCCTAAGATATGACACATTTGAAGAGTCATATATTGTTACAACAATCTACTAATTCTAAATGTTTCCATAAAATAATTAAATATTATAGAATAGTATTTATTAATTTAATATCTTAAATTAATAATTATTTTATTCAAACTTTATAACCTATGATAATATTTATTTTTGGATCATCTAACATTCTTCATACTGATTTTTTTCTATTGTTCATCGCATCACATGCTTTGCAGTTGGTGAAGCACGCGAATTGTTCTTCCGATATTCATATATTATTTTTTTAACATTTTCTCCAAGTCTATCTTTGTATGGTTTCCTACAAATAGCTCTCCAACAAGCGAGTTCATCATTTACATCTATTTGCAGCTGAAATTTCCAATGTTTGTGCAAAGTTTTTGGCGACGTTCCTAATGCTCGTGCCATAGATGTTACCAAATGATTCCTTTTAGTACTTGATGAAACCACTGCCATATGTATTCCTCTACATACAATTGAAACATTTTTCTGTCTAGATCTCCTAATTGAACTTATAGCACTACTTATATTTTGTATCACATTTTCCTTAATTTTTTTTTATCTTTGGTTGATTTTTTAATACCCATTAGTGTTGTAGCTTCTTTTAATTTCCTTAATGATAGGAGACCTTTCAACATTTGAGCTTTAACTGCCACCTACTCCTTTATGAAATACGTTTTGAAAATGTGGTTAACACGATATCGTATATAATGGTCAGTTTTTTTATCTCCATATGTGTGAGTGTCAAAATTTTCTAACATCTCATCATCGACACTGATTTCATCTGTACATATTCGAATAAATTGTACATAATACGTTTACATATTCAATAAATAACTAAATTAATAAATATATGTATAATTTCAATAATACGTGCATGTGTTCAATCAATATATATATATATATATATATATATATATATATATATATATATATTCTGTGTGTGTGTGTACATACCTTGTGATTCAATTTCTTCACTTTAATTTATTTGAATATTTTCACCATCTTCAATCGTTGGTTCAATACCTCTTTCACTTTCTCTTTCAAAATTTTGTATCTCATCATCAATGTTTTGAGGAATATCTCTCTCTGTTTACATTGCAAAATATTTTTCAAATTAGTTCATCAAATAAAAATTAAGCTTCACATTTTACACTAGGAAAATTTTAAATATATCAATAGATCATAATATTTACATTTACATACCTGCTTGAATTTCTAGTTGAGGTTGATTTTCCCCTTCAACATTTGAGAGTTCTTCTATATTTTTTTTGCGAGATTGTCTCGTCTCTTCTCTATGTTCCTCAGGGTCTATTTTTCGATCATATTTTCTCACACAATTCCTTTGATTTTCCCATGATAATACAATATGAAGTTCAAAAAAATTTCTTCAAAAATTTAGACAATAACTCAATTAGAAAAATCATCACAAAAGATTTAATTTAAAAAAAAAACTCATTTTAAATTTTTTTCAAAAAATACATACTCCAATCCAAAACACTTACTTTAAAAAATATGAGAAAAAAATGTCTTATAAAAATGAAACAAAGCTCAAAATATTTACTTCAACTCAAACCACGTACTCTAAAAAAGTGTCGCTTCAAAAAATGCCTCCAACTTTAAAAAAAAAATGTCATTTTAAAAAATACTTCAAAAAATACTTCTAGAAAATGTCTTTTCGAAATTAAGCCCAAATCCAGACTTTCAAAAAAAGCGAAGCACAAAAAAATTCAAAAAAATGCATTACATACCTCCAAGAAATGTCCTTTGAATGTAAGTCCAAGAAAATTCCTTAAACCCAAAATAATTCTTTGCAAAATCAGACTGCCTCCAAGAAATGTCCTCCAAGAAAATTCTTTAAACCCAAAACAATTCTTTGCAAAATCAAACCGCCTCCAAGAATTTCAAATTAAACCCAAATCTATACTTTCAAAAAAATTGAAGAACAAAAAACATAAAAAAAAATGTATCACATACCTCCAAGAAATGTCCTTTGAATGTACGTCCAAGAAAATCCCTTAAACCCAAAACAATTCTTTGCAAAATCAAACCGCCTCCAAGAAATGTCTTCCAAGAAAAGTCCTTAAACCCAAAACAATTCTTTGCAAAATCACAACGCCTCCAAGAAAATTCCTTAAACACAAATCTCGAAGAAAATTCTTTAAACCCAAACCAATACATTTCTAAAATCAAACTTTTGAAATGTGCGAAATGTGCGAAAATTATGACTGATTTCGTGGCAATTTATATTACCGCAAAATGTTTTTTTGAGGGGCTCCGCAAAATTTTCTGGACAATGGAAAATAAGGCAGAAGTTCAGCCGAAATTTGAACAATAGTTCAGCCGAAATATTAAAGCGTGAGACTTAATGGCCCATTTGTGAAAAAAATAGTTCAACCGAACTTTTTTTCAAAGCTCGACCGAACTAACGCATCACTAGTTACGCAAATCCAAGCTCTGAATAGGTTTCTGCAACTTTGGACTAATTAAACTCCATGAAACATTATGAATTAATTGTCATAACCAAGACAAACATTTTTGGAATTGAATCTACTTTCAGGAAATATAACTTTTATGGAATTTCATAAATATTTACTAATTTAAATTAATTTTGTAACAAAACAAGTGCAACCAATTTCTAAGGGTCATTGTGATTTAGTGAAATCAAAATTTTGTATCTCCCAAAACACATTGTAAAAAAAATTGAAAAAATTATGGGGCATTACATTGGTCCATCATCTCTAATGGGTGGCTTTTAGATTTTTATTTTATAACTTATATGTTAAGAAATTTCTTGCATCGTGAAACATACTCAAAATATGCAATTTTTTCATATTGGACCTGTTCAAAAAATTCTAGTAATTATGATATGAATTCATTGGCTTTGTAAATATGATGAAACCAAAGTAGACAACGTCTAGGTGTTGTAACACATTTTGTTTTCTCAAAAACACAAATTTTCAAACAATACAAAATTGCGTATTAACATGACTTCTTATGAATCCTTTGATTGTTAAAAAACACACACTCAAAGAAACGCTAAGTTGACATATCAAATGTGCATAAAAAATTTCCAAAAGATAAGTAATAGAAAGCTAACAAAATTTATGATAAATTTCCAATGTTCATGCAAAGTTTTTCGCGACGTTCCTAATGCTCGTGCCATAGATGTTACCAAATGATTCTCTTTAGTACTTGATGAAACCATTGCCATATGTATTCCTCTACGTACAATTGAAACATTTTTCTGTCTAGATCTCCTAATTGAATTTATAGCACTACTTATATTTTCTATCACATTTTCCTTCATTTTTTTATCTTTCGTTGATTTTCGAATACCCAGTAGTGTCATAGCTTCTTTTAATTTCCTTAATGATAGGAGACATTTCAACATTTGAGCTTGAACTGTCACCTGCTCCTTTATGAAATACATTTCAAAAATGCGGTTAACATGATATCGTATATAATGGTCAGGTTTTTTTATCTCCATGTGTGAGTGTCAAAATTTTCTAACTTCTCATTATTGAAACTAATTTCATCTGTACATATTCGAATAAATAGTACATAATAAGTTTACATATTCAATAAATAACTAAATTAATAAATATATGTATAATTTCAATAATACGTGCATGTGTTCAATATATATATATATATATATATATATATATATATATATATATTCTGTGTGTGTGTGTACATACCTTGTGATTCAATTTCTTCACTTTAATTTATTTCAATGTTTTCACCATCTCCAATCATTGGTTCAATATCTCTTTCACTTTCTCTTTCAAAATTTTGTATCTCATCATCAATGTTTATAGGAATATCGCTCTTTGTTTACATTGCAAAATATTTTTCGAATTAGTTCATCAAATAAAAATTAAGCTTCACATTTTACACTAGGGAAATTTTAAATACATCAATAGATCATACTATTTACATTTACATACCTGCTTCAATTTCTAGTTGAGGTTGATTTTCCCCTTCAATATTTGAGAGTCCTTCTTTCTTTATTTTATGAGGTTGTCTCATCTCTTCTCTACGTTCCTTAGGGTGTCTTTTTCGATGATATTTTCTCGTACAATTCCTTCGATTTCTCATGATAATAAAGTATGAAGTTCAAAAAATTTCCTTCAAAAATTTAGACAATAACTCAATTAGAAAAAGCACCACAAAAGATTTAATTTAAAAAAAAAAACTCATTTTAAAAAATTTGCAAAAAATACATACTCCAATCTAAAACACTTGCTTTAAAAAATCTGAGAAAAAAATGTCTTATACAAATGAAACAAAGCTCAAAAGATTTACTTCAACTCTAAACATGTACTCTAAAAAAATGTCACTTCAAAAAATGCGTCCAACTAAAAAAAACAAAACGTCACTTTAAAAAAGACTTCCAAAAGATGTCTTTTCGAAATTAAGCCCAAATCCATACATTAAAAAAAAAAGGAAGCACAAAAAATATCCAAAAAAATGCATTACATACCTCCAAGAAATTTCATTTGAATGTACATCCAAGAAAATTCCTTAAACCCAAAACAATTCTTTGCAAAATCAGACCGCCTCCAAGAAATGTCCTCCAAGAAAAGTCTTTAAACCCAAAACAATTCTTTGCAAAATCATACTACCTCCAAGAATTCGAATTAAGTCCAAATCTATACTTTCAAAAAAAATGAAGAACATAAAACATCCAAAAAAATGTATCACATCCCTCCAAGAAATGTCATCTAAATGCACGTCCAAGAAAAGTCCTTAAACCCAAAACAATTCTTTGCAAAATCAGATCACCTCCAAGAAATGTCTTCCAAGAAAAGTCCTTAAACCAAAAAAATGTCCTTAAACCCAAATTTCCAAGAAAACTCTTTAAACCCAAACCAAGGGATTTGTAAAATCAGACGAAATGTGAAAAATGTGTGAAAATTATGAATCATTTCATTGCAATTTATATTGCCATGAAATGTATTTTTTGAGGGGCTCCGCAAAATTTTTCGACAGACGGAAAATAAGGCAGATGTTCAGCTGAAATTTGAAAAACAGTTTAGCCGAACTATTAAGGCATGAGATTGAATGGCCCATTTGCGCAAAAAATAGTTCGGTTGAACTTTTTTTCAAAGTTTGGCCGAACTAACGCGTCACCAATTACGTAGATCCAAGCTCTAAATACGTTTTTGCAACTTTGTACTAATTAAACTCCATGAAATATTCTGAATTAAATGTTGGAACAAAGACAAGCATTTTCAGAATTGAATCTACTTTCAGGAAATATAAATTTTATGGAATTTCATAGATATTTACTAATTTTAACTAATTTTGTAATAAAATGGGTGAAAACAATTTCTGAGGGTCATTGTGATTCAGTGAAATCAAAATTCTGTATCTCCCAAAATACATTGTAAGAAAAATTGAAAAAATTATGGGGCATTACATTGGTCCATCATCTCTAATGGGTAGCTTTTAGATTTTAGTTTATAACTTATATGTTAAGAAATTTCTTGCGTCGCGAAACATACTCAAAATATGTAGTTTTTTCATATTGGACATGTTCAAAAAATTCTAGTAATTATGATATGCATCCATTGGCTTTGTAAATATGATGAAACTGAAGTAGACTCTGTCTAGATTGTTGTAACACATTTTGTTTTCTGAAAAACACAAATTTTCAAAGAATACAACATTGCATATTAACATGACTTCTTATGAATCCTTTGATTGTTAAAAAACACACACTCAAAGAAACACTAAGTTGACATATCAAATGTGCATAAAAAATTTCCAAAGATAAGTAATAGAAAGCTAACAAAATTTATGATAACTTTTATTTTTATCGCAGAATGAAATTCTAAACAGAAAAATTTCTATAGTTTGCAGAAAGTTGAAGAACGGAAAAAAGTGAAAGTTTTTTCTCAGAAAAGGGCTAAAAGTGTAACCCAACTTCACATTCTCACCCATGAGTGTTGTTTTCATTTGTATTCATGCAGTGAAGACATATCCCAGGCCCACTTATGCCCCTTTTCTGTAAATTGTTCCATGTGAGGTTCTTGTCTTTCCAAACCAACCAATAGAAAATGATCATTTTAGATTTTCCTTTTAGTTTCCATAGTCCCTGGAACCAACAAAATTGTTCCAATCCCACCGTCTTCTTCATTATGTCTCTATAAGTTTCATGTATCACTGTTTGACCTTTTTGTAACATTCCTCCCGATTTGACTCGATCCCCTCTTCCTGTTTTGATCATTCCAGTACTTCTGAAACTCTCACAATCTGTATTCCATTCTTCCCTTAAAGAGTCTCAAAACCACAGTTTTACAGTTGAGTTCCTATCAAAATATCCCCTTGCCAATAAAAAAATTGACTCATAAAGAAAAATCCTTTCTGGTCAAGGAACGATATCAGATCCCTAATTTTACTATTCTCTGGTAAAAATCCAAGGCTTGGATCACCAATGACAATCCATCCTCCATTTCCAAAGCTCCACCTTAGGTTTTCCTTAAATATTGGCCAAATTTTAATGAATCTATTCCATATAGGTGATCCTTTATGCTATTTTATGCATTCCTCCAAGTATAAATCCTCCATCTACTTGTTTTTGAAATATGTATAGTCCATAATATCCTTCCACACGCCCGGTGTGTGGAGGTTTCTCCAAAGAGACTTCATCATAAGGGTGTTTCCGAAAGTTACTAGATACATAACCCCCGAGTCGCCTAATTATTTAGGCCTAGCTATCATTTCCCATTTGGCCAATTGATATAAGCCTTTTCCCAGTCCACCATTCCAAATGAAGTCTACCATGAAGCTGTGAATGTTGTTCATTATCCTCATCGGAATGTTGTATAAGTGTGCCCAATATACAGTGAATTGTTGGAGAACTACTTGTGTAAGGACGAGCCTACCTCCCTTAGTCAACCATTTACTTGACCACACCCTAATTATTTTCTTATATTGTTCCAATAACCACGACTAGTCAGATACGAGATATCTATTAGATTTCAAATGAAATCCAAGGAAAATGATCCCATCATCTAGTTTGGATAGATGGAATTCCAACACGTTACTAATGTAATCCATAGTTTCTATTATGCCCTCCGAGTGGTATATGCAGGATTTACCACTATTGGCCTCCATACCAGAAGCTTCACAAAAAATCCTAAAGATATTATTTAAAACCCACCAGCAACTTTTCATGAGGAGTCCAAAAACAAGAACATCATCTACGAATAAATTGTGAGAGATGTCCCTCTGTCTGGTAATACAGATGCCTCTAAAATAACCTGAATCAACATGTTTAATTTTTAGGCTAGAATAATCCATAACAAGTATAAAAAGGAAGGGAGATAGTGCACAGCCCTGCCTGAGGCCACTCCTGGGGCGAAAGAAATTTGTTGCTGAATCATTTATATAGTTATTCAGTTGATTATTGATGCATTTTATTTCTTTCATACTGAGTAATCTTTTATGTTTAATTATTAATTCAAATTTTAAATTTATAAATAATATTTTATGATATTTAATTGGAACATTTTGATGCTTTTAATAATTTTAATGATACTTTTAAATATTAGTTTTGATTTACTTTAACTCTTTGTCTTGTGTTGGTGCTTATATATTTTGTATTTAAATGAATGTAAACTAGTTTTTAGTTAGGTCTAACTACATAAAATTATTTATAAGCACTAATTTTTTTAATCCTTATCATGTACATATTTTTTTTTGTAATACGTTTTTTTGTAATTTTTATTATGTATATGTGTTTTTGTAAGATATGGTCAAAATAGACATAATTTACTTATGGTCTTTACCATGGGATTTTCCCATCACTCAGAAAAAATGCTTACATGATAAATTTAGAGTTGGTTTGGAATTATATTGAGAGAATATCTCAACTTCCTTATTCATCTTTGCAATCTACTAGATCTCAATCCAACTAAATAATTGTCTTATATTTGTGAATAAATTGTGTGGAAAAATAGTTTTAGTATGCAATGTAATTTTATGGTTGGTATTAGAGTACTTCTGGGCTTAACTCCCTCATGGGAGGGCCTAGGGGAATGGGAGAGTTGTAATTTTGTTTTTCTGTTGTGATTTCTTTTTTTTTCGTATACAGATCAAATCGCTGCAACGCAACACAATTTTTTCCCTCCACGTTACATCTTGAAACACTGCTCTTGTGTATTGATGCACGATGAAAACTTCTTGACCTAGCTTCTATGCACGAAAATCAAACTCTAACAATGGTGGAAATTTCATGAACTTCTTGGACGAAGTTGCAAACTAAACTGATAATTGTTGCCAAGAGAGGAATTATATATTTCTGGAATACAAGATGCGATAAACTCAATTCCCGATGAAAATCCACATAGTTTCCATCTACATCCATAGTGGGATTTATAGAGAGAGTTGATTAAATAAATTTGTTCAGACATGTCTGGAGATTTACAGAGAGAAAGTTGATTAAATAAATCATCTGCAGAGATGTTGAGATACTAATCTCACTGTCTGTCATTTTTCATTACATTTAACTCTCTTGTCTACTAGGTGTCATAGACAGTTCAATGTTACTTCATTTTAGTCGAGTTCTACTGATGTCATTTGTTATTGATGTTTACAATGTAATCTATTTAACTATTTTTGAATATTGAAAAGAGAAATCATCGCTACACATTTTCACTTTCAATTCTTGTCATGGAACTAGAGCTTTTGTAAGACTCCAGAGCAACAATGTGAGTGCAAGGTAAACACAAGGTGAGTGCGAGGTGAGCGTGAGATCTAAAGGAATAATAATAAGGTTGAGTGATCCAAAGGAAAAAGAAGACAAAGAACCAACAGAGGAGAAACCCCTGATAGTTGAGTGAAGATTCCTTTTAATTTAAGTTTTTTTTTATTAGTTCTCTTTTTCAAGGAAAAAGTGGGCCAATTAGCCTATCAGTGCTATTTTGAGGCTAATACCCGCACCTACCAACACTACTTTTGAGAAATTTATTAAGTAAACTAGCATTTAAAAACTCATAACATCAAGCAAATTACAAAGAATGAAATACATAGAAAACACATTACACAATAGCTGATAACATATTTCACCCCTCTTGGGCTACTGTTAGACACCTAATCCTCAATGAGTAGGTGTGGAAGGCGAATGGACAAAAGGGGTCCAAGAGACCACTTGGAAGATGAATCTGAGGGTCACCTAATGTACTATAAAAGAACATCTATAGTTAATAGTAAAATAACTCACGCTTATCTTTCTCTTTGTGTGTTTACCTTCTCCATTTACCATGTGTGTGTTTAAAATGGTATCAGAGGAATGATGAGTGGCCTTCTTCCTCATTATGCATTTATGTGTTAATGTGTCAACCTGGAATGGAGCTGATTGTTGTGGTATAGTGTGTTGGTCGTTAACACTCCCCCTTCCTGACCATTTTCCAGTTTCCTCTCTCCTTTCTATGCATTGTCATTCCTGCCATCCTATGCATGCATTAGAGTGAAAAAATCAAAGAATGACAAATATGAATACATTTCCCATGTGTTACTTTCTCCCCGGCGCCTAATCTGGTACTGACTGCACTACTTGACTTCCTACAACATACACTGCCCATAGTATACCATTGTTCAGTCCTCATTGCATTGTTTTCCTCTATGCTCCTCCTCACACCGTCTTCCCAACCTAGTCCTTGCGTTGTCTACAATCTCGAAAAAAAAATCCAGTCTCTACATGGTGACTTAAATATGATATGATATTTTTCCATTCCTTCCACGGCCTCTCAGCCTCCACTGGTCGGGCAACCAATATAAGGCTTCACCTCCCATTGTTAGTACGTCCACACTGTGGCCACCTACTCCTTGGCACTCCACACCGATTTCCTCCCTCGCTGCATACTCATCACTGCTCCAATGCTCCTTGAATCCACTACCCTCCATCTTATAATGTGACCTCATTGCCGCATGCTCACTCCATAGTAAAAGTCATTTTTAAAGTCATAACCTACTCTTATCTGTCTAAACACAATCTCAGTTCCAAATCATATTAATAGGAATTATAGATGCAGCATGTGCCCATCCGCAACTACTCCAAACAATATTTTCTAAAGAGTTGTCACCTATTGGTGTTGAGAGTTGGATAGGGGAGCGGTGATGTTGTCCAGGGGAGCCAGGGAAGTAGAAGGGGCAGTAGGATTAAGGGTGTTAGGCCGATCATAAGCGAGGGGAAAATGAAAAACAGGTCAATTTTTTCCCTACGGTAAAGCTGAGGATACAACAATGTTGTTGTTGCTGTGATGGAGATTCACCTCCTCCTCTGTCATATAAGTTGAAGCCATTATAGACAACATTGAATTACAATATGTAATTTCCTTGATGATTTTTGGTCTGATTCCTTGCTGAATCTACTTTCTACAGGTGAGATGAGCGGGATGTCGCTGCTCAATGGGACCGTGAATTTCAAGAAGTCGAACAAGCGGACATTGAGCTTTCTCAACGGTGGTAATACCATGCCTATGTGCTCAGCCTGTCAAACCTCCTCCTCCTATACATTTTGTCCACAACGTTATCGTCTTCATTTAGAAATGCAAATTTTTCAACGCATAAACCCCCTCTCACTTTAGCTAAAAGACGAGCCACAAGCTTGAAATCCCTCTTTATCTTCACAGCCTCTTTGCAATTTCGATTAGTAAAAAGGGTGTTGATATATAATCGTATATGTTGAAATTTGATTGATAATTTTCCTTCAACATTTGAGCCTACAACAATAGTCAGAAAAAATGGTGGCTATACTCACATGGCATTTATATGGAATGCACTTTGGAATTACCTTTTCTCCCTGTGGTTTAGTGTTGTGTGAAGCATCGCCAGAGATATTTTTGTAATTTTGTAGAAACAAGGCTCAAATTATAAAGACTTCGTAGTGGATAAAAATAATTCAAGACATGATATCCTAGTGATTAAGCTCTGAGCTATGCATTTGCGCACCTCATACATGCCACGGTAACATTTTATGGTTGATATTTGGCATGTATTGATAATTGATAGAGCCTGTATGTGTGAATGTTACTTTGGTATGCAAAATATTTGACAATATTAAAAATGAGAAGCTCACTAATAGTTCGGTCCAAGAGTATAATGAGGGAAGCACCATTAAAGTGCTGGAAAATGATAAAATATGGATGTAAAACTAGTCTCAATGGAAGTTATATTAAAGTAATTTAACTTGCTCTCAAAAATCGAGTAGCTTTGATTCAAGTAATTCCAGGCACAATACTCAAATAAAATCTAGCTATCATTATCAGTCATAGGAAAGGTTGTCAATATTATCAATGGTTATGTAAAGGTTTAACATACTTGGGTTTATGCATCCTGCTTCATATTCTTCTTAGAAGAAGATATTGCATAATTTCTAGATAAAACTTTGGTACATAGTGATAGAATTGAAGCTCACACTCTTTATTTTCCAACTGTTATAAAAAAAAATGGCTAAAATTGAAAGAATATTAGAGTTATTGAAAACTATAATCATATCTGCTATTGACAGTATAGTCAAAATCCGTAAAACCACTATTGATGACATTCAAACATGTCTACAAGATGCACAAGAAAAGACTTATTTTTGCAGTCGGAGTCTCAACTTCAGCAAGATGAGATTCATAAAAAGAATCATCATTCTAAACCTGTTTTTGTTCAGAAAATTGAAACAGACTCCCACAATTGACAAGCCAATAATATTGTGACTGAGTCACATTATGTGCCTAGTTCAACAATAGATTTGTACATGTAGATGCAGAAGCTCATGCTTCACCTCCCAAGCCCATCATCAGACCTTGGGAAGAGCTTTTCAACAACAAGCACAAAATAGGTCTTGGATATGACAAAGAGTTGTCCTTTCATATTTCAGACTACTCCAAGACTATCAAATTTCAGAGTGCTACATTTCTTTATGACAGTTCACCTTCAGTTGTTCCAGAGCCTGCTCTTCTTCCAAAGTAGCAACAAAAATTGAAAAATTCCAACATTGTGATCGCATTGGCCATATGAAAGATCACTACTTTGATCTTCACCCATGCAAGCATTATGGTCGGCACACCCATTCTTCACATTGATGCTTCAAAAACAAGCCTCCTGCAAGAACAAAGATTCATCTTGGATGGATTGCTTCTTGGAAATGGGCATCAACAACCAAGAAGATCTTTAAGCTGCATATCAGAACGTGTTCTCGAATATTGAACAATTTTGCAGTTGAGTTTTCGCCATAATATCACCTTGTACCTAACAGGGGGGGAAATGGTGGTCATCTACAAGCTTAGAAACAGCATCAAGTGAGCCTGAGCCACAACCTATCATTCCAGATTCAGAGTTCTAGTGAGAGACACACCACATCAAGTGAGCTTGAGCCACAATCTCTCATTCCAGATTCAGAGTTATAGCTAGAGACACAATAGTTCATGCGAGCCTGAGCCACAACTTGTCATTCAAGATTCAAAGATGTATCCAGAGACACGGATGCCAATGATAATTCCTCTGGTTGATGGACAACCTTAAACCGTCTATGTGAGGTTCATATTCTTCCTCTTCAAAGAATTCAGACACTTCCTCTAGTAGAAGACTTCAGCTTCTTGCCCTCTTTGGTAGTGTTCCGGGAAATTCATAAAGCATTCCAGTGTTGGTGGTCATCGTTAAACCATAAAAGGTTGTATACCTCCCTTTTTCTAGGTTGAAGGTATCCCTCTTTAAATATGAGGAACACTTCCTCTGGAAGACACCCTCAGCTTCTTGCTAGATTTGGAAGAGTTATGGGAACTGCAATAAGTGTTCTAGTGTTGGTGGTCATCCTTAAACCACCTCTTTATAGAAATTTTTTAGAGATATGATTCAGCCCAAGTGCTTCCACACATACTTTGCAGATTTTTATTGCAACTCTCTTCTTGGACTCACACATACCCCTTTGGATTAAGGGGGGGAATGTTGGACACCTAATCCTCAATGGGTAGGTGTGGAAGGAAAATGGACAAAATGAGTCCAAGAGACCACTTGGAAGATAAATCCAATGGTCACCTAATGTACTATAAAAGGAAATCTATAGTTAATAGTAAAATAACTCATGCTTATATTTCTCTTTGTGTGTTTACCTTCTTCATTTACCATGCATGTGTTTAATAACTACATCTCCATGGACCTGCTTCAATGGCTTGGCCCTCTTTGGGTTAATGGTAAATTCTTTAGTTACATGCACCTACAATGCCCCAATGGCTTTACAACATGCTTCGTTGGATTCATAAGGCTAAAAAACCCCTTGGTAGCCTCTTTTGGTCTATAAATAGTCTTCAGGTGATCTAGATGTGGCCTCCTATGTTGGTGACCCTTGGCTTCTTTAATATTAAAAATGAAAAAAACACTTACAGAAGTGCTCCTCTTCTGATGCAACCTACACCATTATGCTCAGATCATCCAAACCATCTAGGATTGACTCTTTTTTAGCCTAATTTGGTGGAGTTATACCAAATTTATGGATTTTTCAATTTTTTTGAGGAAAACTCCACTAAAACTAGAGAGACACCACTTACTCCAGCCAATTTTGGAGTCCCGTTGAAAATGGTGGACTCTGCCAACTCCGCCATCAAATAAAGTGTGGTTTAATTATTGGATAAGTGCGGTTAATTTGTGATAATCCATAGTTTATCACTAAACACACAATTAACATATATGAAATTAAAATAAGATTATCACACATTTAAGCTTGTTTATGGTTAATTAAACCCATTTTAAAGTTTTTAAACCTCTGTCATATGGTCTAGCCTCTTCCATGGTCGTGCGCATGGTGCTGTGTACCGAAGGCTGGAAATATCTACCCCCTTCGTGCAAACTTTTAAAACATAAATGTATGTTGGAACCCATAGTGTAAGAACTCAAAGCGCAAGTATAGTGGTAGAGAATTGCGCTTTTATGGGGGACGTTGTGGGGTTGAGCCTAGCCTCTGCCCAAAAAACATAAATTTTTTTTTCCCTAACCATTTAATATGAAATTTTGACCAACATAGTAAAAAATTCGGCCTTTGGGAGGGCACATGGCAACCTTCAGGCTAGCCACGTGTCAATATCCCATTTGTTCTTTAAAAACCAACCATAAACTACCACATAGCCCATAAATTTATTCCAATCATAATTCAACACTTTTGAGGACCCCATTGGCTTGAGAAAAACCACTTTCTACCAAGAAATTGAGGCCTTTGACCCTGTTTGACTTTTTTTTTTTAAATTCACATGTTTGGTCAAGCGGATAATAAGTTTTAACTTTTACATACATACCCCATTTTGATCGAAACGAAGTGCACTGAATTCTTGGAAAAAAGACCTATATTTTCATTCTCATTTAGAACGATTTTGAGCACTTTGATTTTCTAGCAAATGTTTACCCCAAATTTAGTTTTTGATCACCTTTATATCTGATTTTATGAAAATTTATGAGGGACATACCTCCTGTAAATGAATTTGAAGAAACGTAACACGCAGTAAGGATTGTATCCCCATTTTCCTAAGCCAAATTATAATATTTCATTATGCTTGTCTAGAGGGAGGGCATATGAGACATGAACTTGTGATCATTAGTTGACAAACACCAATGTGTGCTGCATGCTAACTACATGTTGGTTGATTTCATGCCTGTTTAGGTAAAGAGCATGAGAGTAATTGTACAACATCCATTGACCACCTTCTGAATGTCTAGACAAAGAAAGCATTCACCCTTGATTTTTTTTAGAGTAATGATTTTTTTGTCTGTAGACCAAGAAGTTGTAATTGATGAGTAGATGATAACGTAACTGACTTGTTTGATTTTGATTGTGCATAAATGGCACATCGAATACAACCAATACCCCATCCTCGTCCTATGTAGACTCCATTTCTTCTTTTTCATTGATAATTCAAAGAGTAACAAAATTATTTCTAGTTCACCTCTGGACAATACTCAAATGACTATGACTCCATTCATGACCTGAAAGCAATTTTTGGTGCCTGAATTTTTCTCTCTGGTTCATGCACTTAACATCAATAGATTAGTTCTAGCCTATGAAAAAGTATTTTTGTTATGTAAATTTTGTGTCTTAGGAAAGAAGTAGAGGGGAAATATCATCAGGATTGATTGTTTTTTGTGAAGGCAAGGAATTGCGTGAACTTTGCCTCTATTGAGGTTGGCTTTGTTACACAATTTCTAAACCACAAGTGAATAACTTGAGCCTCAATTTTGAAAGTAAGAGAAGAATACTTTGTCTTTTACCAATAGAATTTCCACCCAAAGTTGACATTATTTTCACTTATAATGGACTCCCATCCATATGATTTATCTAATGAAATTTTCCTTACTATAACACCATTTTAGCATGAAACTATGCTTGTTGTAACAACATTTATGCTATGTGAATGTGTTAGTTAAGGAAAAAAGTGTATGATTCATCATCGTACTGACATATGAAAAAAAAAACAAAAGCAAACGGAAAAGGAAATGAGACGTACGTTTCACAACATTGTGCAATCCTTACTTTGTCAAGCCATTCAAGTACCCTCCCATCTTTTGCATCGAGAAACTGCAATAGATTTTCATTGGGTGAAAAACCAGAGACAAAAAAGCACTCGCCTCTACCTTTGGAACAAAAAAATCCTCTTAACCTCACCACGTGAAAGAGTCTTCAGACCCTCGTGAAATTCTGATTCCTCCATCTTGCAACTCACCTTCTTGATGTTTTTGATGACTAAAAAAGACTCCTCTCTCAATAACCCCCTTGTAAGAAGCACAATAGCTTTTTTTCCGAAAAAATATTTTCAAAGAAATATTGTGTTGCAAATTCAATCTTCTCGAGCTAAAATATAAAGCTCTCGAAGCGTTCACAACCAGTTCCTTCATCCACAAAAAAGATTCTAACCATTTGAGTACTCTAGCCTAATCAATAGTGACATATTTCCTTCAAAATACTTAGTTATCGATGTCTATTGTTTGATGTCTCGTACGCACTGATAATATTATTGTCTCCTCTTCGAAATAATGAGAATGTGAAAAAAAAATCACACCCACAACAAATCTAATGCCTGGGGTTTTAAAGCTTTTAAAGAAATTTTTTCAACTTGTTGAGAAATCTTCAGATTCTACATGGGGCTCTATATTTCAATTGTCATGCTACAGTAGATAATCTATTTCAGCAACCTTCCCAATTTCAATATTTTGAGTCTTTTACTAAGTTAGTTAAGTTATCTTTAATATTTTAAGTTTTAAGATATGATTTAGGTTTCAGTCACCAAGGTTCATCAAAAGTATGCTAACTATTTTATAATGCTTTTGTGGTTGGATTTGTGTGCATCGGCAAATTGTTAACTAGGGAGTCTTGGAGGGTGTGAGGTTTTTTCACCAAAAACTATGTCATCACCCAAGCAATTGTCATCATATCTTTCGACACTAGTGCACAACTATTTACTGAATAGTTGCATGGACGAAGCAGCTACTCAACATACAACTAACTGTGTGACCCCCCTTTTATTCATTGCATTTATTGGAATGGGCGAGAGACCCTAATACCAAAAATGAGATTGAATATCTTTCAATAAGCTACAATCTAAGGGAAAATATTTTTTTTTCAACCCTGTATTGAAATGAGGAAATATAGTATGTTTTCTTCATCATCAAAGAGAGATATGATTCTGTCAAAAACATGAAATTTGGTCTTTATTTGTTTTTTCTAACCCTCGATATCTTTCCACTTTCCTCTCCAAAAATTAGGTGCCACTGATGGGGCCACTGTTTCTATCCCTTCATAATAAATGATAGATATAATGATGAGTTAGAGCTTCCCGATTAATCGATATGTTCTCGATTCGATTCACCGTCCAACAACCCCCTATGATAATTTATGGCCTTTTCTCTTGTCATCATGATTCCAGCAACCTCCTACGGCAATTGATGGCCTTTGTTGTTTGAGCGGTATATTAGTTTGAGTCCCTCGAGCACATAATTATGCTCTATTTCCCTCGGAAATGGGTTAAAACAACTCGGTTTATGATAAGGTAATCCCTAACCGAAATGATAAACAATTTTCCAATTTATTAACATATAGAATTGTTTTTCTCTATATTTCAATTTTTTTCCGAAATGAATATTTATTAACTTTTCTTTTGATTTATTTTGTAAATCACTATCATCTCTTCATGTAATCTAAGGTTTGTTTGTTTAAAGTTTTACAATTACCATTTTTTTAGGTTTTCCCTCTTAGAAATACCTATAATTAGTTTGTTTGAGGATGCTTCGGATTTGTCTATAAATTTGATATTTTTGGTTTTAAATTTTGAGAGGCTTATTTTTGTCTAAAATTTACTATAACAATGATGTTAAATTCAATTTTCAGGTGGATAAATTGTTACTTATATTAAGTCTTCATTCTAGAACTTGACATGCAAGCGATTTTCATTTTCAGAATTCCTAGGGATTTCACCCATTTGTCTATAACAATTGATCTTTATTGAGGATTTTCACCTTTTAATACTGCTGACACGATGGCCTCCCATCATCCTTATGATAGATGGATATCCTGATCTTTTCAAATAATTATTGGGGGCTATAGTTTTTACTTGTGTTTTATAATTATATGCTACCACTTTACGAGGAAGCTTCAACTTGTGCTTTTGTCTTGCTACCGGGTAATGCCATCGCCACATGTTGTTATTTTGTATTGCACAATAAAATCATATTTTTTTGGTTTATTTGGAGGAGACCTATAGAGTGGATTTTACGACCTTTAAATCTGCCACATCACTGTTATCCTAATAAGATTTTATTTTTAATATATATGGTTTACCTCTAGTTTCATAGTGCACATCCATGACAGAAACCATTACTTCCTGCCTAATGGCCGGGATTAGGAGAACCCATCCATTTCAAAAAATTTATGGGGAGGCTTTGGAATTTGTTATGGATGTTTCGTTTAGTGGAATAATTCTTACAATTATAAATACGTATATCTATTTTTGAACTTATGTGATTTTTAGTGTATCGGATAACTTTTAGTGCATTTCCAATTCTTTTTTGAGATAGGAATATGAGATAGGTATATAATGTGGCACCTTGCAAGTAATGAGGGTCTATTATTATACGAAATATGGAAGGAAAAGACTTCAATTTGAGATTGCATGCATTTTATGTGTCCATTGAGTGCTTCGTTCATTACCACACTTGGATCATCCACCTCGCTTACTAGGACAACCTTTTAATGAAACCATGTTTCCTGAAAATGATATTCGTTAATGAATAGGTAAGGGCTCAAAATCTAGTTCATTAATATGCTCTCAATAATTCTAAATGAAAATTCCTTAGAAGCTGACCATCATGTGGCAAAAGGTCCACTGGAAGTCAGTCTTATCCTTACTGAAACTTGCACAGAAGTAAAACATGATGAACTTGTTGTACCATCTATGGAGTATGATGACAACCCTCTTTGCAGTGTTGAAAAATGACACTTGAATCATGACAACCAGTGTGAATATATCAAATCTCATCATTGCAAGTGCGGTTTTGGAGGGTCTATATGGTATATATATTTTTTCTACTATCCATGTGAAGGATGGGAAATTATCAGGTACATAGTGATAGTTTTTTGGCTTTTGGAATTATTATCTATGCGCCCCTATGTGTTTACTAGCCCTAGGATAATTAAAAAAAAAAAAACATTTCCAGTACATAGTGTTGGTTGTGTGGCTTTTGGCATTATTATCCATGTAACCAATGTGGTTACTAGCACGGGGAGAATAAAAGAAATTGATTTCGGTACTCTAGGGAGAAGGAAGTTATGATAATTAGAAGGAAAGGGAGATTTAAAAGGTCAAAATAAAATAGACGGATGTATATTATGCATTAACACGAAGCTGGAATGGGGTTAGTAGCAAAGGTACCTTTTTCTTCCTCTCCACTCAACCCCTACTCTCAGAGGTAATGTAACATTCTCACCCAACTTAGCTGTTAAGGAAAAATATTATTAATGGAAAATATGCCTCATTGCCGAAGAGGGGGATCCATACACCATACTTAATACTTTCCATTGTTATAAGGACCTCCTTCAGGTGGACTCACATTAGAATAGGCTTTGGTGAAGTAGGTAGGATCCTTTCATACTAGATTAAGGCTAGGAAACAGGACCTTAAGGCAGGATCTGCAGTAAGGCACACGATTTGTGAAACAGGTCATGCCACTGCATATTCATTCTTATAAACAATATAGTTCAACAAGATTACCATCAATAGGCCAGGCATACCCCACCCCATCATTAAAGTTGTCTATTTCTACATCGAAATAATGCATGCACCAGCCAAATAGTAGGTAGCATGAGGTAAGGATATCAATCATTGAATAATTATAAATGGAAGCTAATAAAAATGAATATTACTTGTTGATTAAACAGAATAAGTGTGTGTTGGTTTATGATTTATTTATCTTCCATTTCAATATTGTCGTATTGTATTCATGCCTTGATAATTGTGTTCATTCCGAGAGTATTTAATTGTGTCGGTTCAACCATATGTCTTCCATTTAAATAATATATATATATATATATATATATATATATATATATATATATATATATATATATATATTGTAAATTCTATGTAATATTTTAAACCTAGAATTTAATATTTTGTATCACGACATTGTTGAAATTTTTAGAAATAGATAATATGTATACTCAATTATATTGATAGTTTAAAAATTGTGATAATCAATGTGATGTGGATTCCATTTGTTAGCCATTTTCACTAAGCCACAATTAATATTTCCATTTGTGGATGTGTGAACCCTTTTATAGACTATAGTGATGCTCTAATAAGGGCTTATACATGGGTAAAACAAACATTTAAATGATAGCAGATACCTAAAATAGATTTTTTCTTCACATGTTTTGTGCTCGTCATTCAAGAAATCTTCTCTTCGAATATTTTGTGTGACACGTAATTAAAAAAATTCCAAGTAAGATCCTACAATCACTAAAGAATTCAATTTCACTTATTCCATGTTGAATGCAACATTAGGGGGGCATATTAACACTTCCTTATCTGAGAATACATCCACTACGAGAATATATCCTCTACGGTAAGAAGAGGTCAAGATAGCAGAAGGGTCTGGCTTATGGAAAGCTACTTATGAAACATTCATAAACTTCACCACAAGAAACAACAAGAAATACAAAGAGATATACCATCACAATCAGGATATCAAAAAGCTACAACAACAACAATAAATGAGGAAATATAAGTTAATCGCTGTGAGTAGTTGCAGACGGTAAGTGATGCGATTAGTTGCAAATGGTAAGTGATGTCTGTAGTTGCAGATGGTAAGCGATGCTAGTGCTTGTAGATAGCCACAATTTTGTCTTGAAGACTGGTTTTTATCTAAGAATAACGAGTTGTATAACTTCTAAGATAATTCCCAACGACTATTATGCTGGGAACATTTCATATTGCATAACATAACAAATGACTTATTCAAAACATTATTGAAACTTAGATGGGTTCATACTTACTTTTCAAGACAAAAATAAACAAAATTAGATTCTTGCATACTTACTTATGCCAAATGGATTCTCCAGTAGACATGGGAATTGGGCTCTTTGGTAGGAATTAATGGAATAAAATCCAGTGGTGGTCCTGATGGAACCACTCCATTTTGTGCCTAATTTCATCCATGGATTTTCGTTGCAGATCGACTGGAAAGTGGTGCTACATATTCTTCCTGGGATTCTTTTCCCTACATTTGAATCAAGAAATAAGGAATATTGGAACTGACAAAAGGATATAAACAAAATATCCACCTCGGGGTAAGCCGAATTGATTATATTTTTTTTTATAATAAAGTAGTGCTACCTCTCCATCCATGGTCTATGGATTGTTGTTTAGGGAAAATACATCTTCTTCCTGAGATTCTTTTCCCTACATTTGAATCAAGAAATAAGAAATATTGGAACTGACGAAAGGATATAAACAAAATATCCACCTCGGGGTAAGCCGAATTGATTATAATTTTTTTATACTCAAGTAGTGCTACCTCTCTGTCCATGGTCTATGGATTGTTGTTTAGGGAAAATGGAAGTTGTCTTGCATCTCAATTTGGCATGAAAGAAGCTCCAAGACTATCCTGCACCCTAGCAGTCGGCAAGGAGAGTATGGACAAAAACGTTACACTAAGAAGACTCTAGGAATTTTTTGTACTCTTCCTCTTCTTGTGTTTGTATCTTTTCCTCCCGTGAAATGTGCTATCTCATCTGGGATGGAATTGAGTGGGATGGTTTGTTGTCTTTGTAGGGAAGAGAGAGAATGTACAAAGTTGTAGAGAGAGAACGGTTTTTGGGAAGTTTAGTGTAAGGGATTTGTTCCATTGGTACATTGGGTTTAAATATTTGATTTATCTATTTATATATATAATATAATTTTTTATTGTAAAAAACTTTATATATAAAAGAAATAAGCATTTCTAAATAATTATACCTGCGATTGATTAATAAGTTAAAACAATGGTAGTTTTAACTATCATCTAATGTGGGCCTATATTGGACATTTCAAGAGAAATTAATATTTATTTACAACTCTCTTAGTGTCATAAAGATGAAAAATTATTTCAACCCACAATATTTTAGGGTTTGTCCAATGCTTTATTAGTCTTCACCAAGGGAGGGCTCTAGCAATCAATTTGTTTATTCACCACTATTAATTTGGTATTGACCACTCCAACTTGGAATGTTCAACTTTGAAACATAAATATTTATCTTTCAATACTATTAGGAAAATTTTCAAACATTTGATTCGAGAGTAACTTGGTCTTATTACTTATTACAACCTTTAGATAATATAATGTGATATGGATTGACTCACATATTTTATGCCATAATTTATGGATATGGTTGTAATACTCATGCTTTATTTTTAGATACTTTTGTAGCAATTTTTCAATGTTAAGATTTGAAGGAAGTAAATAACATATTTACCATCACTTAGTTCCCATCATTTAAGCAAGTCTTTGCATAAAAAATGGATAGGAATAAGATGTAGATGAATATATTTACATAGAATTATCAACACTTGTGTAGGAGTAAAATTGTAAATTTGTAGACTTATTAGTGTTTTCTACACACCAAAATTTATGCAATTCCATGTGTCGGAGGAGCATGCAGTGCAGATGGAAACATTAGCCTGAATACATTTTTATAGTGATAAGTCCAGGAGAGACTGGTAGTGGTTTGGTGAGGCCAAAATCAAATTACTCATGAGAAATTAAAAAATATGGAGATTTTGTTGGCGCACTTTGAAGGCATGTTAAGTGTGACTTCTATCCTCCACAGCCTCCAGGAACAACCTTGCATCCATCACGCCAGGTGACTAGTGTTCTATCTAGTTTTCTTTTATGTTTTATATGTTTTGGTGCCTCTAGCCCAACCATTTATGGACAATGTCCCTAGTCTCTCTTTTTTATTTTTGTCACATGGTGCAAATTTTGGTCAACAAACCTGGTCGAGGTGAGACCACATGATTTGTAAGCGACTATATGTACTTCCTTTTTCCTATATATTTTCAGCATATTTATTTAGTATTTATAAAATGAAAATATGAGGATTTAATACTAGATTTAAATTAACTCACACTTTTAACATAAATTAAGGAAGTTTAAAAATTAAACTAATTTATGGCGAAAGATTAAATATAAATATAAATATTAATTTCACCTTTGCTGAAATTATAACGAAAGAATTAGTGTAAAATAGAGAGATGATACATGCAATTATGTTAATTTTATATGATTCCATATATAGTGTTAACAACTAGAGACAAAATGGTATTCTGAATTTTAACACTGTAAATTCAGAGACCCCTTTGTCTCTAATTTTTAACACTGAAAAACGATTCAAAAACCCTGTATTGAAATGTAACACATCAGTATCAAAATTGCAATTTTCCATTTATGGATTCACACAATTAAAATTACTGACATAAATGGATAATTCATATACTTGTTGTACTTCTTATTTGCTCATATTTTTATTCTTGGACTATAATATACATTTACATTAATCATTATTAATTTTATCACTTCTTATCTAGTAATATATTTTAAACCTATACTAAATTAGTAATTTAATTTAGTCACTTTTAGTTTAGTCACTTATTATTTGATCATAATATTTGATATCTAGACTAAATTAGTCATTTAAGTTAGTCACTTTTAGTTTAGTCACTTATTATCTTGTCATATATTTTATTCCTAGACTGAATTAGTCATTTGTGTTAGTCATTTTTAGTTCAGTCACTTAAAATTGCTTAAATGTAGTAGTAATTCACTTGAAATAACTGCGGTGACTAATGGTTTTAGTCACCTAGTCATTGATTTCATCATGTTTTACTAGTGATACTACACAATAGTTTGTATGATTCATAAACTAATGTGAGAAATCATCATGGACCATTTAATTACACTAAATATTCATTTCCGTTCAATACTCACCCTATTTTATACATTAAATTAGGTTCACATAAAAATTAGGGAGAGCATGTTGTGCAACCAATGACCCTTATTTTTAGAGTCTATAAAATGTTTTAGACTCGAAAAGGAGACAAGTGTAACTTGGGAGATTTCCGACTTTGATAAGAATGCATATGGTAAATTTATGACATGGAAATAAATCCAAAAGATAACCCTTCAAATCCCTATGGTAGTAAATGTCATACACTACATTTCCTTCTTTCTACTTTTAATCGTTTCTTTCTATAATGTGAATCCTTGTGACTTCATTTTTCTCTTAGAACATAAATCTATTTCCAAATAGGAATTCCCGTAGATATAATCACTAATTTTCCACAAACAATAGCTTATCCACTTACTTACACCTAATGACCTAGACTCATGTACTTGTAAAATGGAACAAGATGAGTAGGGACACAAACCACCTACATCAATTATCATTTAGAGAAGCTAAAATTTATCAATAAGCCACTAATAAAATGACTTAGGCAACTAATAGACAACCATAAACCATATATTGACCAAAGGGATGTCTAATAAACATCCATCACATACCATGGAGGTTATAATGACGTCAATATCAAGAGAAATCAAACAACCAAAGCAATGGGACAAATATTATGCTTCATATAATGTTACATCGATAAAACATATATTAAAATATAGCTAATATATTCATATGTATCCCTAAAATATAATTCAACAATTACAATACTATATGGTACGTGGTCCTCTCACTAACATAGGCTTCACCTAGAAGAATTATTTGGCTTGGAAACTCTATAAATTTTCCACAGTAGTGTTTATATATATATATATATATATATATATATATATATATATATATATATATATATATATAATATTGAATCCATCCCAACGAACTAAAAATTAATTTTATTACATTGTGAGTTTCAACACAAAATCATGTGCAAAAATAAAATAATTGATAGTTGGTATTTCATGAAGATATGTAGTATTAGCATCATTAAATATGTTTTATATTCAAATATTAGTAAAATTCATATAAATATTTTAATTTCAATTTTAGAAAGATTTTTTCCCTAATCCTGAACCTGAAAACATAGGGGTAATTTTTTCTTCAATTTTAGAATTCATAACTAGTACATATCAGTAGATACCAGTAAAAAGCCTACATAATAACAAGCACATGCTATCTAATGAATATTTTAGAAAAAAAATATATGGGAAGGTCTAGTCATTTCTTTCTCCTCTTGTTGTTAGAGGCTACTCTTATTCACCTTATTCTGGACTAATGTATGAATTATCTTATCAACAATCAAGCTACTTTCATCTTGGTCACTCGAATTAGTGGTCATTTTATTCCTCTTCTTCTTATCTTTGTTTTTTTCTTCAATTTAAGCTCATGATTCAAATTCCAACACTTCTCTATGTTACCATCAATGTTATAATGGTGGAAATTGTCTCTAGGATCATTTAATTGGAGTTCTATGGCCACTATATTTTTTTACCAGCCTGCTTTCCAGGTTTTCTTCTCATCCATAGAAGTGTCATGCTACTCCTACTTCAATCCATTCCAAATAATTTCTACATGCCTACATTCTCCAGATACTACATTTATACACAAGACTTTTCTGATTTACGTCTACAATGTGTTTTGTAGACCCTCTAGATACTTAAGGAGTACATATGGCTTGTTTGGGGAGATACATAGCATTATTGCCACCTTTCTAAATTCCATTTTGTACTCGTGTACACTCTCCCCCTGCTATGTTAGAAATTGTTCCACTAGTCCTCTATATACCCAATAGGCTAAAATTTAGATTTTATGACGATTTTAACGTCCTCCCACATAGTCACTAGAGGATATCCCTCCAACATAAAGGTTTCTTTGTGGATTTACCACCAGGTTTGAGCATGGCCCTCTAATTTTAGCCACATAAATAAAATATTTTTTTCTTACTTTATATGATGAACACTTAAATAAACTTTTAATTTTTGCGATCAGTGATTTAGCTTCAAAGCATTGATATCATCTTGATAGAAATTCATGTTGACCTTAGCTTCCATTTTGAACAAGGAATATTAATTTTTAATGGCACTCGAATTGGGTTCGATATTTTTTTGGTTCATTCTTTGGCTCATTCCCTATTTCTTCTCAATCTCCAAATATCCCAATTGACCGAGTGTTTGTGTCAAAAACCCTATCTTATTTGGATAGCCTCAGCTTCTTGATAACGATCACCATGAGGAGATTTTGGTTACAATTTATATATGCAACTTGTGCTTCTAGCAATGAAAATCTCTCTTTTGTGTTATTAGGACTTGGTGATTCACAATTTTTTTTGACCATGACGAGGCATTTTATAAATTTTGGCTTAGATAATCTACATCTCCTGCAAATATCCACAATATTCCTGAATAAACTTATTATGATACTTATATTATATGTATATGGTAAAATTATATTTAAAAATCCAAAATATACACTATGAAACTCTTTATTTCTCTTTAGTTTTTTAGATCTATAAAATAAAGATAATTACATGTGCATGCAAATTATAGTTATGCAGAATGAATATAAAAATCAAAAATCAAAAACCTTTATTGAGACAAGATATAATTGGGAAAACCTTTTGGGAGAAAATCCAACTAGAAGGTGAGGTTGCAATGCTCTCTTTCTCTAAATAGAAAATAGTTACTAGTACAAAAAATAAAGTCTATGGCTCATGGGCTATTTCAGTGTTGTTTGTGTGCTCTCTCCCTCTCCTGCGTCACCATTCTATGTGTCTATGAAATAAACATGCTTGGAAATAATGTAACCCCTTTCCTTCTAGTGATGAGATTATAACACACATAAATAGGCCAGTAGTGGTCAAGTTTGACTATTTCAACTCTTAAATAAAGTTATAACATTGACTCTTCTAGAGTCACCTTCATCAAGATGATATGGCTAGCCACTTTTTCATGAGTAATAGAAGCTACAGGGCATCCTTTCAAATTATGGTTGTAAAAAATAGGAAAGGAGTGGCATAAATATTTTTTTTACCACACTCTGATTGGAACAATTATTGTGTTGTTGGAAAGGTCTTTGTACATAGAATAGGGAGAAAATTTATTGCTATAAAGTGGAAAAAATTTTCCCCCAAAAAGTGTCATTTAATGCCTTGAATTTCTCTAGTAACATTTCAAATACGAATTTGTCAAGCTAGGTCTCACTAGTAAAAATGGTCTCCACTATTATTAGTGCTTAAATAGATTTTTTTACAATACTACCACATGCCCAAAAATCCCTATCCCACTTCATATGACACCTTCATATGAGAGTTTCTTTAATAATCAATTTAATTAAATAGGAAAAAAATACATCACTATTTTGGAGATAAATCTCAACTGTTCATTTGTATACCCATAAATATAGAAAATAATTGCAGCTATTTGAATTATATTCAGAAATCAAATATCTACACTAAAGCAAATAATGAATGAACATTGTGAGTTAATTAAATCTAACTTGAACGTTTTGAAAGATAAAATTTATTAAATTAAAAATAATAATAATAAAATATTTTGAGAATAATAATTTGACGATTTAAAAATAAATTTTTAAAATATATATTAAAAAAAAATTAAAAATAGACTTATGGAAAAGTAATAGAATGCGAGTAAAATTCGTATCGTATATTTGAATCGTATGAAAGTTAATGGCAGATTTAGTTTGAGAAAGAAATTTGAGAGTAAGGACCTTCGCAAGGACAAATTGGTATTCAGTTTGAAAAGAAAGTTATTCCCACGGCAGGCAGAAGTCCCCGAAAGTCTGGTAACTTTTCTATACCTGCAGATCCATGTGATAGGCTTTTGATACTTGCAAATCTATGTCGACAACTCGAAATTCTGTTTGCAAAAAAAGTTATTCGGAAGGCATGCAGAAGACCCCTCTGTTAGCATTTTGATGCTTGCAAATCTATGTTGACAGGTCTTCTTTGATTTACAAATTTTTGAGGTATATCCTTCACATGGATAACTCAATTTTAAACTGTTTGTAGAGAATGTTTTAGGAAGGGAGGCTGAAGAGCCCTCTAGTCTTTTTGTTTCTTCGAATGGAAGCAAATCAAAATTTCTAGTCAGTAGTCAATAAATCCAAACCTGGCTAATCACCTTTGGAGCAAAATAATATTTATGACGACAGAGAACTGTCGTCAGCAGCTCCTCGGTCAAGTCGTCGAATATCACAAGCGTTCTTCTTGGAAGGAACGAGTGACAGTACTATATATAAGGCTAAGGAGGCAGGAATTGTCAATTGAGGTGAATTGTCCATTTTTCCTTCTTTCTCTTATTTTTTTCTCTTTTTTTCTGAATGTGAGACTGACATCTTCTTTCTTTTTCTATCTGCTGTCTTTCTGGGCTTTCTTCATTAAATTGTTTGTTATCATCAGTAAATTGTTATAGATATTTTAGATTGTTGCAGGATGTGCAGGAAATGGTTATTCAAGTGCAAAGGCACATCAGAAGAGCAGAAAGCACGCCAGAAGCAATCCAAGTCTAAAGTGAATCCAATGGGGCATGGGCCGCTTCCAACCGTTTCTGGCTCCCGTTCCTTGGCTTCGGCAGAAATAACATGTGATAAGAAGGAAGCAAAGGGTACTTCTCATGAAGATATTAACCAAGTTGCAGAAGTTTTCATCAAGGAGGTCCACAAGGGTTGGGAATTGCAGAGGACGATGTCTGAGATTCAATACTATGGCTACCTTGAAAGAGCTACTTAAATATATAAGGTTTTGGCATGCGGATCACTTGTGTCAGTGGGACGCCGATTCCGTTTCAAATTCGGAATTTTTGACGGATAGTAGAGCGTTACATAATGTAGTTTAGTAATATTTTATATGTAACAATATAAGAATAGAGAGATAAACAAGTTGAATATGCATCAAAATAACATCTAGCACATTCTTTATGTTTCAAAATTCCATATAGATATATATAATTTTCCTTGTATATATATATTTGTATTCGCAAACTAAACGTTTATCGGAATCTAAAATGTATATTCCATGTCCTCGCTCATATTGAATGCGGATCTCTTTTGTTAGTCGGACGCCGAATCCGTTTTGAAATTCAGATTTCTTTATGGACAACAGAGCGTTGCATAATGTAGTTGAGAGATATCTTTGTCAGAGAAACGAGTTGAAGATATGTCAATTATTTTTCGACGAACGTATATGAAATATGTACCATCTAATAAATTGAAATATATAAATTTCTTCGTATATTTATATTTCTATACGCAAACTGAATGTTTATCATACTTTGAACTGTGCTTAATCCCTTCTCGATAATCGTTCACAAATGTAATTCTTCCTTCAAATTGAAATGACTAAAAAAAAATATGTTGAAATGTTACTTTCAATTGTTCTTTCCATTTTTAATCTTCAGTATTTTGTTCTCCAGCCACTTGCTGAAATTGTTTGATAAGCTCTGGCACAAGACCGCCTTCTAATTTTGAGAACAGTCAGTTCATTTTTTTTTGTGTGGTACTTTGTATTTCAAAACAGAGTGGTAAAACAGAAACAAAGCGTTTTTTTGTTTTAAAACAACGCGGGCGTCTTTTTATTTTATTGTGGTCCCCACACAGCACAGTGTCTTGTTGATGTGGCGAGTTCTGCAATCGGAACGTTTACATATGTTCCACGACTCTTTTATATTATCCCGATAGTAAAACCCTGATGCATTCATCGCAATGTGTTTTAAATTTCCCTCCGCCTTAAGTCAAGGTCAGCGGGTCCCACAAGACCACGCGGCACATTTTATATGTTCATTAGAAGTGTTATGTTTTTATTTGAAAAGCACAGCAGTGCAAAAATTCACACAACAGTGTAGAGTTTTTTTAAAAACAGAGATAGAGTGTGTTATTTTTGTAACAGTGAGAGATAGAGTGAAGTTTTTGAACTACGTCTAAAGCAGTCTTTTGTTGTAATCCCTCTGTTAGAGTAAGAATTTGTAACAGTTTTTTTTTTTTTTTATTGAATAGAAGCTTTAACAGTGTGAAACTCTGTCTCCTATGAGTGCAAAATTTTTAATTTCTCTGTGTTAAGGTGGAGAGCATTATTCTCTCTATTATTTGTTCTGGAATTTTCATAAATTCCAACATGGTATCAGAGCTAGTCTAGGCTCTTTGAAGGTCAAAGAAGCTGAAGAAAGGAGTTCTTTGTTGCAGCAGATTCTCGAGCATAGTGAAGACTCGGTCAAGAACAATCCAAGGTATTTCTCAAGTCATTTTTTTTGTGTTAATGTTGAAGACAGTCAGTTGTTTTAAAAACACAGTCAAGTATTTTGAAGCATAGTTAAGAGTGCAACAATGGCTGGAGCCAGCACTAGCATGCGTATTGGAAATACCCAGCTCCCACAATTTAATGGGAAAAAAATATGACTATTGGGCAATAACCATGAGGGCCCTGTTTGCTTCCCAAGACCTATGGGAACTTGTTGAGGATGGCTTTAAAGAGCCAACAGATGAAAATGAGTTTAATGATCTAACTCAAACAGAGAAGGAACTGTTGAAGAGAAATGAGAAGAAGGATTCTAGAACCCTCTAATTTTTGTATCAAGCAGTGCATGAGAGTGTGTTTCCAAGGATAGTGGCAGCCAAGAGATCCAAAGAAGCATGGAAAACTCTCAAAACAACTTATCAAGGCACGGAGAAAGTGAAGACAACAAAACTTCAGTTGCTGAGGGGAGACTTTGAGACTCTCTGCATGAAGGAGTCAGATAACATTGACTCATTCTTCACACATGTGATTGGAATGGTCACACAGATAAGGTCTCATGGAGAGACTCTTGAAGAAAGGAGGATTGTGGAAAAACTCTTGAGGAGTCTACCCTCAAGGTTTCACCACCATAGAAGAGACCAAGGATCTCACAAATTTTTTAGTGGATGAGCTACATGCTTCACTGATGACACATGAGCAAAGATTAGGTAGAAATGAAAACTCATCTCTGGAACATGTCTTTAAGACCCAAATGTCTTTCGGAAGAGGAAGAGGGAAAGATAGAGGAAACAAGAGAGGAATATGCAGAAGCCAAAATAGAGGTGGAAGAAACAGTCCAGCAAACGCTCAAGGAAGAGGCAGCAATCCAAATCAGCATCAAGGCCAAGGCAGTGGCCAGGAAAGTGATCTGCAGCATGCTCAAGGACAAAGGTATGATAAATCCAATGTCTAATGTCACTATTGTAAAAAATATGGACATTATGAAAATGAATATAGAAAGAAGCAATATGATATGGGTAATAGAAGAAATGCAAATTTTACTAGAGAAAATATCAGCCAAGATAAATTGTTTTTAGCTTGTAATATGGCTAAGGAAAAGAGTGAAGATTTATGGTTTCTAGACTCCGGTTGTAGTAACCATATGACATTAAATATATCCATGTTTTCTATGTTAGATGAGAGTGTGAAGTCACAAGTCACACTAGGGACTGATAGTAAAGTTTCTGTTATGGGAAAAGGAGATGTAAATCTTTTAACAAGGAAAGGTGAAAAGAAATCCATAGAAAATGTCTATTATGTTCCAGGAATGAAATGTAACCTCTTAAGTATTGGACAGCTTGTTCAAAAGGGGTACAATGTTTTATTTGAGGATTATGTTTGCGCCATCATGGATAAACCACCCAGCAAAAAATGTATTGCTGCAGTGAAGATGACAAGGAACATGATGTTCCCTTTCAAGATGAGAGCAGATTTGAAAAATGAAGAAGAAGTAGCAGCAGTGACACAAGAGGCTTTCCAAAGCAAACTAAAAGATGACAATTGGTTGTGGCACTTGAGATTTGGACATCTCAACTTTGGAGGTCTTAACTTGTTGAGTAGAAAAGGAGTGGTAAGAGGTTTTCCATTGATTGAGAAACCAGACAACCTTTGTGAAGGTTGTATCTTGGGAAAACAACACAAAGAAAGTTTTCCTTCTGGGAAAAGCATAAGGGCGAAAGCACCCTTAGATATTTTCCACTCAGATTTATGTGGACCGATGCAAACTCCATCACTTGCTAGCAACCATTACATGTTAACATTTATTGATGATTTTACTAGAAAAACTTGGGATTACTTTTTGAAAAACAAAAGTGAAGTGTTTGAAAGATTCTGCAATTTCAAAGCACTTGTTGAGAACCAAAGTGGACTGCATATCGAAGTCCTAAGGACTGATAGAGGAGGTGAGTATATCTCTAAATATTTTCTATGTTTTTGTAGAGAAAATGGGATTCATAAGCAGTTTACAACTAGATATATTCTGCAGCAAAATGGAGTTGTCGAAATGAAGAATAGAACAAAAATGGACATGGTAAGGAGTATGTTAAAGGCAAAGCATTTGCCTAATTACTATTGGGCTGAAGCTGTACATTGTGCAGCGTACATTTTGAATAGGTGCCCTACAAAAGCAGTTATGAACAAAGTGTCGGAAGAGGCATGGAGTGGCACAAAGCAAGGTCTCACACACATGAAAATTTTGGGATGTGTGGCCTATGCACACATTCCGGATCAGCTACGGAAGAAGTTCAACAGCAAGGGGGAGAAATTTATTTTCATTGGATACAGTGAGGAATCCAAAGCTTATAGGTTGTACAACCCATCCACCAAGAAGTTTATTGTGAGCAGAGATGTTCAGTTCATTGAGGAGGAAGCTTGGGATGGAAGCATAGAGAAAAAAGTGAATGTTAAACACTGCTTATATCATGATGAAAATGATGACGAGTTGGCTGAAACACATCCCAAAACAACAGCACCAACACAAGGGCAGGAAGAGACACCCTTGAGGAGAAATAAAAGTGCTTCTCCAAGCACACCACAAGGAGGAAATTCAAGTGCTTCTTCAAGCACTCATACACCAAATGAAAGAGGTAAGAAGTTCAAAAATTTGAATGACATTTATGAACAAGAGGCAGCAAATGAAGGTATGAATTCTTTGTTTGCTTTATATTGTCATGTTGATGATCCTATAGACTTTGAAGAAGCTATTAAAGATAGGAAATGGATAGAAGCTATGGATAAGGAGATTAATGCCATAGAAAGAAACAAGACATGGGCTTTGGTTTAACTCCCAAAAGGTAAAGATGTCACTGGAGTTAAATGGGTCTACAAGACTAAGAGTAATGTTGAAGGAAAAATAGAGAGACAGAAGGCCAGACTTGTTGTCAAAGGGTATAAGAAGAATCATGGGATAGACTATGAGGAAACTTTCATACCGGTTGCTAGAATGGAAACCATGAGAGTAGTGTTGTCCATAGCAACACAAAATAAGTGGAAAGTTTACCAAATGGACATGAAGTCAACATTCCTAAATGGAGTGTTAATGGAAGAGGTTTACATTGAACAACCTCTTGGCTATGAAAATGAAGGCCAAGAGCACAATGTGTGCAAGTTGAAGAAAGCTCTCTATGGGCTAAAGAAAGCACGAAGAGCGTGGTACAATAGGATAGATTCCTATCTAATGGAAAATGGATTTGAAAAGTGTGAGGGAGAACCCACCCTCTACATCAAAGAAAATGATGGTAAAATGTTGATTGTGGTTTTATATGTTGATGATGTTATTTTCATAGGTAATGATTATTACCTTATTGAAAATTCTAATACAGTCATGAAAGAAGGATTTGAAATGACTCACTTGGGTTTGTTGAGATACTTCTTAGGAATAGAAGTAGAACAAGATGAAAATGAGATTTTTATTTCACAGGCAAAATATGTTAATGAAGTGCTGGAAAGATTTAATATGCAGGAGAGCAAAACAGCTATCACTCCCACACTGATGGGATTAGAACTCAACAGAGAGGACAACAGCAAGGATTTTGATCCTAGTTTGTATAAGAGCATAGTTGGCAGCCTCATGTATTTGACTGCAACTAGGCCCGATATAATGCATGTTGTACTTTTGATTTCCAGATTGATGGAAAAGCTAAAGGATGCACATTGGCAGGCAACGAAGAGAATTTTGAGGTATGTTAAAGGAACCAAAAGGTATGGCACTTTATATACTGCTTCAGAATGTTCAAATTTAATAGGATACACTGACAGTGATTGGGCTGGAAGTGTAGATGATCGGAAGAGCACTTCCGGTTATGTTTTTCACATGGGTTCAGAAGACATTTCATGGGCTTTTAAAAAACAAGCTATTGTAGCGTTGTCTACAGCAGAGGCAGAATATGTGGTAGCTACAGTAGTAGTGTGTCAAGAAATTTGGATGAAGAGGATGCTAAGAAGTTTGTTCCAAGAGAAAGCAAAAGGAACTTTGATTTTTTGTGACAATAGCTCAGCTATTACATTACCTAAGAATTCTGTGTTTCACAATAGAACGAAACACATTCAAAAAAAGTTTCATTACATTAGGGAATTGGTAAACAATGGAGAAATTGTTTCGGAGCACTGCAGAACTCAGGAGAAGTTTGCAGACATTCTGACCAAGCCATTGGGGCATAAGAGTTTTGAGTTTTTGAGGAAAACTCTGGGTAGGACTGATATCCCAGCAGTTGAAAGTAAGGGGGAATGTTGAAATGTTACTTTCAACTGTCCCTGTGCAGAGCCACTTTCCATTTTTAATCTCCAATTTCTTGTCCTCCAGCCACTTGCTGAAATTGTTTGAAAAGCCCTAGCACAGGACCGCCTTCTAATTTTGAGAACAGTTAGTTCGTTTTTTTTTGTGTGGTACTCTGTATTTCAGAACAGAGTGGTAAAATATAAACAGAGCATTTTTTTTTGTTTTAAAACAACGCAGGCGTCTCTTTATTTTACTGTGGTCCCCACACAGCACAGTGTTTTGTTGATGTGGTGAGTTCCGCAATCAGAATGTTCACATATGTTCCACAGCCCTTTTATATTATCCCGATGATAAAACCATGATGCATTCATCACAATGTGTTTTAAATCACCCTCTTCCTTAAGCCAAGGTCCACGGGTCCCACAAGACCACGCGGCACATTTTATATGTTCATCGGAAGTGTTATGTTTTTATTTGGAAAGCACAAAAGTGCGAAAATTCATACACAACAGTGTAGAGTTTTTTTTTTTAAATAGAGAAAAAGTGAAGTTTTTGAACTGCGTCTGAAGCAGTCTTGTGTTGTAATCCATCTGTTAGAGGAAGAATTTGTAACAATTTTTTTTTGGTATTGAATAGAAGTTTTAACAGTGTGAAACTCTGTCCCTTGTGAGTGGAAAATTTTTAATTTCTCTGCGTTAAGGTGGAGAGCATTATTCTCTCTATTATCTATTCTGGAATTCTCATAAATTCCAACAAAACACTCACATAGAATCAATAATTGAGCTTACAGTCTTTTTTATTGTTGAAAATCACAAGTTATCCTTTTTTGTTGTTGAAATTCAGCGTGATTTTTACAGCAACCACTGTATGTTACTCTATTCTACAGTCAATAATTTGTTTATTTCATTTTTTCCATTATAATTTTACAAGTCAACTAATTTTAATGGTCGCCACTGTGTATTAAATAGAAAGTCTCATATGATTTCCACCACTCTGGAAATGGATTTACATGATTTTATTATGTTGTTTGGTGAAGGTATATACAACTACCTAGGTTTGTTTGGAAAAGCCTGAGGATGATCGGTTCGGGTTCTATGTCAGTGTTTTGGCTGGGTTAGACGATTATAATTAGGTATGCACAGAAATTAATTTACTTTTTACACCCTGCAGTTGTTTATTGTCGTAGTTCAACTAGGTTTCCAATGAAAAACAATGGGCTTTTAGATACTATTTTATGAAATTTTTGTAAATTCAAGTGATGAGAAATTTTTGTAAATTTAAGTTATAGTATGGGTAGGTTTAAAATTTTGAATGCTAAAGGATTTTGATAATGTTAATATATTTTTATCATAAACACGTGATTCAAACATCATAAAAACAAATATAATTCAAATACTATAAAAATAAAATTTAAACACTACTACTACCAAATTTTAAATTTGTGAAGGAAAAAAAAAAAGCAAGATTCCCAAATTTTTGGCTGCCCAAGTTTGTCGCTCCCAAGACAACGCCGTCAATATTTACATTAAAGAATTGTAGGTTTTTTAAAGAATAACTTCATCTTCAATTCACTCACTAAGCGGACTGTAGTGTTCGTTATTTTCGGGTGAAGGATAAGAGACTTCTTATTTTTATCAATAGAAAAAATAACTGGTTTATATATTGTACCAGTACATCTATCAATATTTTCTTTCAAAATTACATCATAGTTCATTTCCCTTTCATCTACAAAAATATACTTTGGAGTACAAATTAAGAGATAAATATTGAATCAGTCTAAAGTATCTGAGATACCAAAACCAAAATTCAGTACATCTTCTTTTTCCATGGTTGTGTCCTTCTCGTTTGAAAATTACTTTTCAACGACGGCCATTGTTTTACCAGTAACCACAATTTTCTCCATTAAGGATATCGTTGATCCATGATTAAAGTTCTAGCAGTTACTCTGGCCACAAATTATGAAAGTGTCTGTTGGAGATAAAATCAACACTCTGTGCTTTCTTTTTTGTTCAAATCAAGAGAAGTCATTTTCATGTGTTAAAAGTTCCGTATCTTGTTGATGTTGTTTTATTATCTTCAGTCTCATTGTAAGGTCCTTTAATCCGATTTGCCAATAATTTTCTCCATAGTGGGATGTCCACTGTTCAGTCACCTCTTGGAGTTTTTTAGATACTGGACATAAACCAAAATGAAAGCCAAACCCAAGATGAACTTGACCATAAAACATCTCAAAACTTGTATAAAAAAAACAAATGATTAGAAAAATATACCCTTTCCTTTCGCTCCTTGACTTATGGATTCGACCAGCTCATAGTTTATTTCTCCATATCTCCATGATAGCCTCTTCTTTGATAGTCAATATTATTCTGAATTATTTTCTCTATATATGTGGGAGAAGCATATGGAAGAGAATTTGTTACGCAGCACCTTAATCCTTTCCATCCATCCCTCTAGATAGCTTGGATTTAGTTGGGTGCCTTTGTTGAGATGATCTATGAGGACTAGCGAATCCCCACATACAGATAGTGAATAAAGGTAGAGATGTTGAGAAAACCACAACAATCACCAAAGTGCCAGAGTCCACCTGACCAACGGATTTTGTAGCGACATGTTGGGGTAAGAATCAACCATGCTCTGCATCCACATTTCAAATTTTGTATTTCCCCATCAAAAAATCTAGCTAGGTAGTGTATTTAATGTGGATGATTTCTCAAGGAATCATCCCTGTGTGTTTTCTACTTAAACTTCATATTACCCCATAGTTGCATAATATGATTGCTAAGCATGTCTGGATCACTTTCCTTTTCATCAGAGCCACCAGTTCCTACTACACCACATGAACCAGTGGTAGATGATGGGAATATTCCTATATGATTTCCCATGCCCCCCACCCCCCCCCCGAACCAAGGATAACATTTCTCTGCACTATCGTATGTAGAGAAGTCAGTGTGAAATAGTTTACAGATCATTTGAAGGAGTTCCCTAGGAAAAATACATTCATAAAAGAGATGAGTGTTTTTTTCATTTGCACTCATGTAGTGACGACATATCCCAGGCCCATTTATGCCCCTTTTCTGTAAATTGTTCCATTTCAGGTTCTTGTCTTTCTGAACCAGCCACTAGAAAATGATCATTTTAGATTGGAATTTTAGTTTCCATAGTCCCTAGAACCAACAAACATGTTCCAGTCCCACCATATTCTTCATCATGTCTATAAGTTTCATGGATCACTATTTGACCTTTGTGTAACATTCCTCCCTAGTTGAACCAATCTCGTCTTCTTCTTTTGATTTTTCACATACTTCTTAATATCTCACAATATGCATTCCATTCTTCCCTTAAAGCATCTCAAATCCCTAGTTTTCCAATTGAGTGCCATATCCGAATATCCTCTCGCCAATAAAAAAATTAACTCATAAAGAAAAGTCCTTTCTGGTGAAGGAACGAGATCAGATCCCTACTGATTTTACTATTTTCTTGTAAACATGCAAGGCCTGGATCACCAATGAGAATCCGTCCTCCATTTCCAAAGCTCAACTTTAGGTTTTCCTTAAATATTGGCCAAATTTTAATGAATCTGTTCCATATAGGTGATCCCTTGCTTTGCTGTATGCACTCCTCCAAGGATATATCCTCCATCAACTTGTTTTTGAAATATTTATATTCCATAATATCCTTCCACAACCTCGGTGTGTGGAGGCTTCTCCAAATAGACTTCATCATAAGGGCCTTTTTGAAATTTACCAAATTTATAACCCCCAAGCTGCCTAATTCTTTAGGCCTAGATATCATTTCCCATTTGGCCAAGTGATATGAGCCTTTTCCCAATCCAACATTCCAAATGAATTCTGCCATGAAGCTGCGAATGTTGTTGATTATCCTCATCGGAATGTTGTATAAGTGTGCCCAATATACAGTGATTTGTTGGAGAACTGCCTATGTAAGGACGAGCCTGCCTCGCTTAGTCAACCATTTACTAGACCACACCTTAATTCTTTTCTTATATCATTCAAATAACCATGAACAGTGAGATGCGAGATATCTATTAGATTTCAGATGAAATCAAAGGTAAATAATCCCATCATCTAGTTGGGATAGAGGGAATTCAAACATGTTACGGATGTAATCCATAGTTTCTATTGCTCCCTCCAAGTGGTATATGCAAGATTTACCACTACTGGCCTCCATACAAGATGCTTCACAAAACATCCTGAAGATATTATTTAAAACCCACCGGAAACTTTTGATCAAGAGTCCAAAAAGAAGGATATCATCTAAGGAGAAGTTGTTAGAGATGTCCCTCTTTCTGGTAATTAGAATGCCTCTAAAATCACTCAAATCAACAACATGTTTAATGTTTAGGCTAAAATCATCCATAACAAGTATGAAGAGGAGGGAAGATAGTGCACAACCCTTCATGAGTCCCAACCCGGGGCAAAAGAAATTTGTTGCCATTTATACAATTATTGAGTTGATTATTGGCATGTTTTAATTCTTTTATGCTGAGTAATCTTTTATGTTTAATTGTTAATTAAAATTTTATATTTATAAATAATATTTTATGATATTTAATTAGAAAATTTTGATGTTTTTAATAATTTTAATGATACTTTTAAATATTAGTTTTGATTTGTTTTAACTCTTTGGCTAGTGTTGGTGCTTATATATTTGGTATGAAAATAAATGTAAACTGGTTTTTAGTTAGGTCTACCTACATCAAATTTTTTATATGCATTAATTTTTTTAATCCTTATCATATATATTTGTTTTTGTAACACATTATTTTTGTAATTTTTATTATGTATATGTGTTTTTGTAATATATGGTCAAAATAGACATAATTTACTTATGGTATTTACCATGGCATTGTCCCATCACTTAGAGAAAATATTACATGATAAATTTAGAGTTGGTTTGGAATTATATTGAGAGAATATCTCAACTTCCTTATTCATCTTTGGAATCTGCTAGATCTCAATCCAACTATATAATTGTATAATATTTGTAAATAAATTGTGTCTAAAAATAGTTTTAGTATGCAATCTAATTTTCTAGTTGGTATTAGAGTCCTTTCGGGCTTAACTCCATCATGGGAGGGCCTAGGGGAATGGGGGAGTTGTTATTTTCTTTTTCTATTGTGAATTATTTTTTGTTTCCCTATGCAGATCAAATTGCTGCAGTGCAACACAATTTTTTCCCTCTACATGAGATATTGAACCACTTTTGTTTTGTAGCGATGCACGACGACAACTTCTTGACCTAGCTTCTATGCACGAAAGACCAACTCTAATCATGGTGGTGATTTCATGAGCTTCTTGAACGAAGCTGCGACTAAGGATATAAATGGAGAGGGTCCACCCAAAGTGATAATCGTTGCCAAGATGGGAATTGCAGATTTCCTGCGTACAATATCCAGTAAACTCAGTTCTTGACGACAATCCACAGAGTTGTCATCTATACACAGAGTGGGATTTACAGAGACTGAACTTGAGCTAAATAAATCATTTGCAGAGATGTTGAGATACTAATCTCACTGTTTGTTAGGTGTCATTGCATTTAATTCTCTTGTCTACTAGGTGTCGTAGATAGTTCAATTTTACTTCAGTTTAGTTGAGTTCTACTCCACTGATTTATTATTGATGCTTACAATCTAATCTATTTAACTATTTTTCAATATTGAGAAGAGAAATTATCGCTCCACATTTTCACTTTCAATACTTGTCATGGTATCAGAGCTTGTGTAAGTCTCCAGAGCAACAAGATGAGCGTAAGGTAAGCGCAAGGTGAGTGCGAGGTGAGTGCGAGATCCAAAGGAATACTAATGAGGTGTATAGATCCAAAGGAAAAAGAAGAAGCAGAGGAGAAGCCCCTGATATATGAGTGATTTTTTTTTAATTTAATTTTTTCTTTATCAACGTTCTTTTTCAAGGAAAAAGCAGGCCGATCAGCCTATCAGTGCTCGTTTGAGGCTAATACCCACATCGATCAGTGCTACTTTTGTGCAATTTATTATGTAAATTAGAATCAGAAAACTCATAACATCAAGTAAATTGTAGAGAATGCAATACATAGAAAACACATTACACAATAGTTGATAATAGAGTTCACCGCTCCTAGGATACATCTTCAAGGATCTACTTCAATGGCTTGGCCCTCCTTGGATTAGTGGTCAATTCTTTAACTACATGCACATACAATGCTCCAATGGCTTTACATCCTGCTCCATTGGATTCAGAAGACTCAAAACCCCCTTGGTAGCCTCTTTTGGCTCTATAAATAGTCTTCATGTGATCTAGACGTGGCGTCCTCTCTTGGCGGCCCTTAGCTTCTTTAATCTTAAAAATGAAAAAAAAAAAAACACTTAAAGTGCTCCTCTTCTGCTGCAACCTACACCATCTTGCTCAGAGCATCCAAATGATGTACGATTGACCCTTATTGAGCCTAATTTGGTGAATTTATGCAAAATTTGTGGCTTCTTCAGTTTTTCCGAGTAAAACTACACTAAAACTCGACAAACTCCACTTAATCCTGTCAATTTTGGAGTCCTTCCGAAAATGGCGGACTTTGCCAAATCCACCATTGAATTAAGTGTGGTCTAATTATTGGATAAGTGTGGTTAATTTGTGATAATTCATATTTTAGCACTAAACATGCATTTAACATATATAAAATTAAAATCAAATTAACGAACATTTAGGCTGGTTTATGGTTAATTAAACCCGATTTAAAGTTTTTAAACCTCTTTCATATGGTCTAGCCTCCTCCATGTTCGTGCATGTGGCCCTGTGGACTGAGTTTTTTCCCACTTTAACCCCACCGTGCAAAGTTTTAGAACATAAATGTATGTTGGAACCCATAGTGGTACGGACTCAAAGCGCGGGTATAACGGTAGAGCATCACATTTGTGTGGGGGACATCGCGGGGTCGAGCCAAACCTTCTCCCAAGCAACACATAATTTTTTCTCCCAACTATTTAAAATGAAATTTTGACCAACATAGTAAAAAATTTGGCCTTTGGGAGGGCACATGGCAGCCTCTTGGCTAGCCATGTGTCGACATCCCATTGGTTTTTCAAAAACCAACCATAAACTCCCACATAGACTAGAAATATGGGCCAACCATAATTCGACACTTGTCAGAAGCCCATTGGCCTAAGGAAAATGACTTCTGACCAAGAAATTGATGCCTTTGACCCTGTTTGACTTTTTTTTGAAAATTCACATGTTTGGTGAAGAAAATAAAAAGTTCTAACTTTCACAATCAAAACCCGTTTTGAGAAAAACGAAGTGCGCCGGATTCCTGGAAACAAGGTCTATCTTTTCATTCTGGTTTAGAATGATTTTGATCACTTTGATTTTTAGCAAATTTTTACCCCTAATTCAGTTTTTTATCATCTTTATATCTAATTTTCTGAAACGTTATGAGGGATACACTTCCTATTACCGAATTTTAAGAAATGTAATAGGCAGTAAGGATTGTATCCCAATTTTCCTAAGCCATCTTATAATATGTCACTGTGCTTGTCTAAAGGGAGGGTGTATGAGACATGAACTTGTGATCATCTTCTGACAAACACCACTTTGTGCTGCATGTTGACTACATGTTTGTTGATTTCGTGCCTGTTTGGGTAAAGAGCACGTGATTCATTGTACTACATCCATTTACCACCTTTTGAATGTCTTGAAAAAGAGACCATACTTGTCAATAAAAAAAGAAACAAAATTTCTTTCTTGCATACTTACTTATGCCAAATGGATTCTGTAATCGACATAGGAATTGGATTATTCGGTAGGAATTGATGGAACAGAATCCAGAGGTGGTCCTGATGGAACTGCTCTATTCTGTGCCTAATTTTGTCCACGAAATTCCGTTGCGAATCGACTGGAAGGTGACGCTGCATCTTCTTCCTAGGATTCTTTTCTCTACATTTGAATCAAGAAATAAGAAATATTGGAACTGACGAAAGGATATAAACAAAATATCCACCTCGAGGAAATCCGACTTGATTATATTTGAATCATGCTACCTCTTCATCCATGATTTATGGATTGTTGTTTAGGTAAAATGGGGGTCATCTTGGATCTAAATTTGGCATGGAAGAAGTTCCAAGGTCGTCCGGGACCGTGGCGGTCGGTGAGGAGAGTATGGAGGAAAAATTGACACTAAGAGGACTTCGGGAATTTGTTTCACTCTTCCTCTTCTTGTGTTTGTATCTTTTCCTCCCATGCAATGTGCTATCTCATGTGGGATGGAATTGAGTAGAGTGTTTTTTTGGCTTTGTAGGGAGGAGAGAGAATGTATAAATTTGTAGAGAGAGCACACCTTTCGGGAAGTCTAATATAAGGGCCTTTTTCCATTGGTACATTGGGTTTAAATATTTGGTTTATATTTATATATATATATAATATAATTTTTTATTGTAAAAAAAATTTATATATAAAAGGGAAAATCATTTCTAAATAATTATAGCTGTGATGTGTTAATAAGTTAAAACAATGGTAGTTTGAATTATGATCTAAAGTTGTTGTTTATAGAACATTTCAAGAGAAAGTAATATTTATTTATAACTCTCTTAGTGTCATAAATATAAATTATTTCAACGGACAATATTTTTAGAAGTTGTCCAATGCTTTATTAGTCTTTACCAAGGGAGGGCTCTAGCAATCAATTTTTTTTTCGGCCACTGTTAATTTAGTATTGACCACTCCAACTTGTAATGTTCAACTTTGAAAAATAAATATTTATTTTTCAATATTATTAGGAATGTTTTCAAACGTTTTATTGGACCGTAATTTGGTCTTATAATAACCTTTAGAGAAGAAAATGTAATATGGATTGAATCATATATTTTATGCCATAATTTATGGATATGGTTGTGATGCTCATGCATTATTTTTTGATATTTTTGTAGTGATTTTTCATTCTTAAGCTTTGAAGGAAGTAAATTACATATTTACCATCACTTACTTCCCATCATATAAGAAAGTCTTTGCATAAAAAAATCTATAGGAATAAGATGTAAATAAAAATATTAACTTAGACTTATCAAGACTTTTGTAGGAGTAAAATTTTAAATATGTAGACTTACTATTGGTTGATACCCACCAAAATTTATGCAAGTCCATGTGTTGGAGGAGCATGCGTTGGAGATGGAAGCATTGCCCTAAATGCATTATTTATAGTGCCAAGTCTGGGAGAGACTGGTAGTGGTTTGGTGAGGCCAAAATCAACTCACTCATGAGAAATTAATAAATATGGAGACTTGGTTGGTGCACTTTGAAGGGCATGTTAAGTGTGAATTCTTTCCTCCACCACCTCTAGGAGCAGCCCCGAACAACCCCACATCCATCACGTCAGATGACTAGTATTCTATCTAGTGTTATTCTATGTTTTATCTAAGTTTTGGTGCCTCTAGCACAACTTTTTATGGATAATGTCCCTAGTCTCTCTTTTGTATTTTTGTCATGTCGTCCAAATTTTTGTCAACAAACTCAGTCGAGGTGATACCACATGTTTCGTAAGCGGCTATATGTACTTATTTTTTCCTATATATTTTCGGTTTATCTATTTAGTATTTATCAAATGCAAATATGAAAATTTAATACTAGATTTAAATGAACTCACACTTTTAACATAAACAATGTAAATATGAAGATTTAACGTTATATTTAAAACAATTCACACTTTTAACATAAATCAAGGAAGTTTAAAAATTAAACTAATTTATGGCCAAAGACTAAATATAAATATAAATATGAATTTGAACATCAAAATTTTACCCTACTACAATTATAATGAAGGAATTAGTGTAAATTGGATAGATGATACATGCAATTATGTTAATTGTAGATGAATCCATCTATAGTGTTAACAACTAGAGAGAAAAGGCTATTATGAATTTTAACACTATAAATTCAGATACCCCTTTGTCTCTAAATTTTAACAGTGAAAATTGATTCAGTACTGAAATGTAACACTTCGGTATCAAAATTGCAATTTTCCATTTATGGAGTGACACAATTAAAAATTATTGACGTAAATTAATAATTCATATACTTGTTGTACTTGTTATTTTGTAGTATTTTTATTCTTGGAATATAATATACATTTACATTAATCATTATTAATTTTCTCACTTCTTATCTAGTCATATATTTTAATCCTAGACTAGTGATACTCCACAATAGTTTGTATGATTCATAAAATAATGTGACTAATCACCATGGACCATTTGATTACACTAAATATTGATTTCCCTTCAATATCTACCCTATTTTATACATTAAACAAATTTTACATAAAAATAAAGGAAATCATGTTGCGCAACAAATGACCCTTATTTTTAGATTCTATAAAATGTTTAAGACTCGAAAAGTAGACAAGTGTAACTTGGGTACTTTTTTACTTTATAAGCATGCATATGGTAAATTTATGACATAGAAATAAATCCAAAAGATAACCCTTCAAACCCCTATTGTTGTAAATTTCATACACTACATTTCCTTATTTCTACTTTTAATGGTTTCCTTCTCTAATGTGAATCCTTGTGACTTCATTGTTCTATTAGAACATCCCTCTATTTCCAAAGAGGATTTCCCATAGATATAACCACTAATTTTCCACGAACAATAGTTTATCCACTTACTTACACCTAATGACCTAGACTCATGTACTTGTAAAATGGAACAAGATGAGTAGGGACACAAACCACCTACATGAATCATCATTTAGAGAAGCTAAAATTTATTACTAAACCACTAATAAAATGAATTACACAACACATAGAGAACCCTAAAGAATATATTGAGCAAAGGGATGTCCAATACACATCCATCACATACCATTGGGGGTTATCATGATGTTAGTATCAAGAGAAATAAAACAACCATGACAATGGGGAAAATATTATGCTTCATATACTGTTACATCGATAAAACATATATTAATATATAGCTAAGATAGTCATATGTATCCTTAAAATATAATTCAATAATTACAATACTATATGGGACATGGTCCTCTCACTAACATAGGCTTCACCTAGAAGAAATATTTGGCTCGGAAACTCTATAAATTTTCCAAATTAATGTTTATATGTATAAAATATGTTGAATCCATCCCAACCAACTCAAAATTAATTTTATTACATTGTGAATTTCAACACAAAATCAAGTAGAAAAATGAAATCATTGATAGTTGGTATTTCATAAAGATATGTAGTATTAGCATCATTAAATATGTTTGATATTTAAATATTAGTAAAATTCATATAAATATTTTAATTTCAATTTTAGAAACATTGTTTCCCTACTCCTGAACCAAAAAACATAGGGGTAAATTTTGCTTCAATTTTAGAATTCATATCTAGTACATATCAATAGATACTAGTAAAAAGGCTACATAATAACAAGCACATACTATCTAACGAATATTTTAGAAAAAAATATATGGGAAGGTCTATTCATTTCTTTCTCCTCTTGTTGTTGGAGGCTACTCTTATTAACCTTATTCTGGACTAATGTATGAATTATCTTATCAACAATCAAGCTAATTTCAACTTGGTCACTCAAAATAGTGGTCATTTTATTATTATTCTTCTTATATTTGTTTTTTTTCTTCAAGTTAAGCTCATGATTAAACTTGCTACACTTCTCCTCTATGTTACCATCAATGTTATAATGGTGGAAATTGTCTCTAGGATTGTTTAATTGGTGTTCTATGTTCACTATCCCTTTTTACCATCCTTCTTTCCAGGTTTTCTTCTCATCCATATAAGTCTCATGATACTCCTACTTCAATCGATTTGAAATATCTTTCCTCATGCCTACATTTTCCAGATACTACATCTACACACAAGACTTTTGTGATTTACTTCTACAAAGTGTTTTGTAGACCCTCTAGATACTTAAGGAGTACATATGGCTTGTTTAGGGAGATACATAGCATTATGGACACCTTTCTAAATTCCATTGTGTACTCATGTACACTCTCCCGCTCCTTATGTTAGAAATAGTTCCACTAGATCGACTAGTTCTCTATATACCCAATAGGTTAAAATTGAGATTTTATGAGGATTTTAAAGTCCTACTACATAGTCACTAGAGAAAATCCCTGCAACATAAAGGAGTCTGTGTGGATTTACCACCAGTTTTGAGCATGGCCCTTCATTTTTTAGCGACATAAATAAAATATTTTTTTCTTACTTTATATGGTGAACACTTAAATAAACTTCTAATTTTTGTGATGAATGATCCAGCTTCAAAGTGTTTATATCATCTTGATAGAACTTCATATTGACCTTGGCTTCCATTTTGAACAAGGACTATGAATTTTTCATGTCACTCGAATTGGGTTGATATTTTTTGGGTTCATTCTTTGGCTCGTTCCCTTTTTCTTCTCAATCTCCTAATCTCCCAATTGATTGAGAGTTTGTGTCAAAAGCCCTATCTTCTTTGGATATCCTGAGCTTATTGATCACGACCACCATCAGGAGATTTAGGTTACAATTTATATATGCAACTTGTGCTTCTAGCAATGAAAATCTCTCTTATGTAATAGTAGGACCTGGTGATTCACAAATTTTTTGACCATGACGAGGAATTTCATGAATTTTGGCTTAGATGATCTACATATCCTCCAAATATCCACAATATACCCAAAAAAAACTTACTATGATACTTATATTATCTGTAAATTGTTGTAGATATTCCACTCAGTAGTTCATCACAATATATATGGTAAAATTATATTTAAAAATCCAAAATCTACACAATGAAACTATTTTTTTCTCTTTAGTTTTCTAGATCTATAAAATAAATATTATTACATATGCATGCAAATTATAGTTATGCAGAAAATAATGAATATAAAAATCAAAAGTCAAAAACCATTATTGAGACAAGATATAATTGGGAAAACGTTTTTGGAGAAAATCCAACTAGAAGGTGAGGTTGCAATGCTCTCTTTCTCTAAATAGAAAATTGTTGCAAGTACAAAGAAGTAAGGTCTATGGCCCATGGGCTCTTGCAGTGCTCTTTGTGTGCTCTCTCGCTTGGCCATTTTATGTGTCTGTGAAATAAACGTGCTCGAAAATAATGTAACCCCTTTCCTTGTAGTGATGAGATTATAACACAAATCAATAGACTAGTAGTGGTTAGGTTTGACTCTTTCAAATTTTAACTAAAGTTATAACATTGACTCTTCTAGACTCATCTTCATCACGATCATGTGGCTAGCCACTTTTTCATGAGTAAGAGAAGCTACACGACATCCTCTCAAATTATGGTTGTAAAAAATAGGAAGGTCAAATTTTTCTTATACACTTTGATTGGAAGAATTTTTTTGTTGTTCAAAATGACTTTGTACATAGAATAGGGAGAAAATTTATTGCTATAAAGTGGAAAAATTTTACCCCCAAAAAATGCCATTTAATGGCTTGAATTTCTCGAGAAACACTTCAAATAAAATTTGTCAAGCTATGTCCTAGTAGTAAAAATGGTCCCCACTATTATTAGTGCTTAAATAGATTTTGTTACAATACTACCACATGCCCAAAAATCCCTATCCAACTTTATATGACACATTCATATGAGAGTTTCTTTAATTAATCAATTTAATTAAATAGGAAAACAATACATCACTATAATAATTATTTATAATCAAATAAAAATTTTAGAAATTTTATTTCAAAACAAGAACGGCCATCTACAAAAACATAGAAAACAATTGTAAATATATAATTGAGAAATCAAATATCTACACTAAACCAAATAATGAATGAACATTGTGAGTTAATTAAATCTAACTTCAATCTTTTGAAAAGATAAAATCCATTAAATTAAAAATAATAATAATAATTAAAAATATTTTGAGAACAATAATTTGAGGATTTAAAATTTTGAAAATATATATTAGAAAAGAATTAAAAATAGACTTACGAAAAAGTAATAGAATGCGAGTAAAATTCGTATCGTATATTTGAATCGTATGAAAGTTATTGGCAGTTTTAGTCTGAGAAAAAAATTTGAGAGCATAACAATGAGTAAGGACCTTCGCAAGGACAAATCGGTATTCAGTTTGAAAAGAAAGCTATTCCCACGGCAGGCAGAAGTCCCCGAAAGTCTGGTAACTTTTTTATACCTGCAAATCCATGTGATAGGCTTTTGGTACTTGTACACCTATGTCGGCAACTCGAAATTCAGTTTGAAAAGAATGTTATTCGGAAGGAATGCAGAAGACCCCTCTAGTAGCATTTTGATACTTGCAAATCTATGTTGACAGGTCGTCTTTGATTTACAAATTTTTGAGGTATATCCTTCACATGGATAACTCTATTTTATACTTTTGTAGAGAATGTTTTAGGAAGGCAGGTCGAAGAGCCCTCAAGTCTTTTTGTTTCTTGGAATGGAAGCAAATCAAAATTCCTAGTCAGTAGTCAATAAATCCAAACGCGGCGAATCACCTTTAAAACAAAATAATATTTCTGACGAGAGAGAACTGTCGTCAGCGGCTCCTCCGTCAAGTCGTCGAATATCACAAGCGTTCTTCTTGGAAGGAACGAGTGACAATACTATATATAAGGCTACGGATGCAGGAATTGTCAATTGAGGTGAATTGTCCATTTTTCCTTCTTTCTCTTTTTTTTTTTTTTTTCTCTTTTTCTGAAATTGCGACGGACATCTTCTTTCTTTATCTATCTGCTCTCCTTCTAGGCTTTCTTCAGTAAATAGTTTTTTACTATCAGAAAATTGTTCTAGAGATTTTAGATTGTTATAGGATGTGCGGAAAATGGTTATTCAAGTGCGGAGGCACATCAGAAGAGCAGAATGCACGGCAGAAGCATTCCAAGTCGAGAGTGAATCCCGTGGGAGATGGGCCCCGTTCAACCGTTTCTGGCTCTCGTTCCTTGGCTTCGGCCGAAATAACATGGTATAGGAAAGAAGCAAAGAGTACTTCGCATGAAGATATTAACCAGGTTGCAGAAGTTTTCATCAAGGAGGTTCACAAGGGTTGGGAATTGCAGAGGACGTTGTCTGAGATTCAATACAATGGCTACCTGGAAAGAGCTACCTAAATATATAACTTATTGGCATGCGGATCAGTTGTGTTAGTCGGCCGGCGAATCCGTTTTGAAATTCAGATTTTTTGACGGACAGTAGAGCGTTGCCCAGTGTAGTTTAGTAATATTTTATATGTAACCATATAAGAATAGAGAGATATTTATGTCAGAGAAACGAGTTGAAGATGCATCAATGATTTTTCCACGAACGCACATGAAAGATGTACCATCTAATACATTGTTCGTGTTTCAAATTTCCATATAGATATATATAAATTTCCTTTTAGATCTTACACGCAAACTGAATGACTATCACACTTTGAACTGTGTTCGATCGGCTCTGGATAATCGTTCACAAATGTAATGTAAATCTGTGTTTAACTTTAAATGACTAAGAACAAACACTCACATAGAACAATAATTGAGATTACAGTCTTTTTATGGTTGAAATTCACAAGTTATCCTTATACAAAAGTGGATTAATATATGTAACTCTCACCTTCTATGCGTTCACAGCCTTCTGCTTTCATACGCAAAGTGACGGTTTTGGTTCTTGTCACTTACGCAAAGTTACGGTTTCGGTTCTTGTCACTTACGCAATTGGTACTCCCCGCTCCTCTGCAACTTTGGGGTTTGCCATACCCACAACGTCAGCATTGCCACCAATATGCCACTTCTACTTTTATTCCTAGCTTCATTTTGTTTTCACTACTACTATATCCCAAACTACTAAGAAAGGTGCTTTCAAGTCAAAAGTAGAATAAAAAGTTGGGATTACCTCTAGGCTTTTAAAATTCATAGGGTGGTTGGTTTGGACTGGATTCACTTTTCTTAGGATATATCATGTATATTACCTCACCTTCCTCTAGCTCAAACAATTAGAACACATTATTAAGTGTTCCTTCCTCTTCTTTCTATGTGATGATATCTCTCTCCATAGGCTAATCAATACCTTACAAGGCAAGGCTTCCTTTTAGACAATCATGATCCATCTAACTGAACGTGCTCACCTCCTTGTGCCATCACTTATTTTTTCTCATCCAAATTTCTAGACATATTCTCCCCACCTATTCTTCTCTCCAAGCTCTTTCCAATTATTAAATCCTCTTATTTGAACAAATGTTTGGTATTCTCTTGACACCTTTGAAACCTACTGAACTCTTTTACTTGTGCCTCTATGTTTCCATCCTCACTAATACCCATTTTCATTACCAAAGTATCATGATGAAACCCCTTCGTTCTATTCATCCACCACTTCTTAATTATTAAATTTTGATTAAAATACTATTTTTCCCTCTTTAATACATGTGCTTCCTCCATGGCACCTTATTCCCTTAGTTATTCAATATCAGTCAATCCATTCTAGTTCACCTCCAAGCATTGGTGCTTACACTTCCATGGTTGGAGAACTAAAAAAACAAATAAGTTGTGTTTATGGGTTATAAAAAATCTCCCCACAACTACCGTGTGTACTTTCCATCCCTCGTATTGATAGTTGTGTGAAGGGATGCAAATTTTAATGAGAAGAACGTGATGTGGTGCTCTCTTGAGAGGGATCTTTAGATCCCACCAGAAGAGGAGCTTTTACCTCCAAAGGAGGAGCCTCATGAAGTTGTGGAGCAACAAAAATATTGAGTAGCAGAGAGTGGAGACATTCACTCAAGAAAAACCATCCAGAGAAGGTAGAAAAAGAACCAGGGAAGCTGATATACTTGTGCAGGATGCGAGGGAGAATGTGGGAGCTCCTTCAAATTTGCACAAGAAAATGAGGTCACCTGAGAGGTACACTGGCTACATGGCTCTTTTGGCTGAGCTTATAGAGACTAAGCCATCCTATTTCGAGGAAGAAATAGAGCAACCTATATCGGTTGATGTAATGGTTGAGGAATGTGAATCCATTGTAAAGAATAATGTTTTGGAAGTGGTCCCAATACCATCATATAAATCAACTGTGGGTTCAAGATGGATCTTCAAGGTGAAGTCGGTAGCAGACAGAATCATAGAGAGGTATAAGGCCAAATTTGTGGCCAAGAGGTACTCTCAAGTTGAGGATATTGAGTATGAGGAGACCTATTCTCATATAGCAAGGTACTCATCCATTAGATCAATTCTTGCTCTGGCTACGCAAATGGGGTGGAAGATCCACGTGATGGATGTGAAAACAACATTTCTCAATGGCGTTATTGAGGAGGAGGCATACATCAAGCAACCAAAAGTTCTTGAGACATTTGATCGGGAGTCTCATGTGTGCAGACTTAAACAGGAATTTTACAGTCTCAAACAAGTACCTCGTGCTTGGTACACCAAGATCGATAACTATATCACTAGTTTGGGCTTCAGCATAAGTGAAGCATATGAAAACCTCTATCACATCTTGGTAGAAGGGAAATTCCTTATTATTGCCTTATATGTTGATGACTTGATTTTAACTAGTGATTAGTAGTTGATTAGATCTTGAAAGGAGGACCTTGCAAGGGCATTTGAAATGAAGGACATGAGTCTCATGCACTACTTCCTCAGGTTGAAGTATGTCAAGGTGATGGGGAATTGTCTGTTTCTCAAGGCATGTATGCAAATGAGATACTGCAAAGATTCTACATGGAGATTTGTAAACCCATGGAGACACCTCTAGTGAGAAATGGGAGGAAGGACGATGACACTTTAGGTGAAGGAGTGGATGCTACCTTGTATCACCAACTAGTGGGTTTAATCATGAATCTTGTGAACACATGACGAACTATTTGTTCATCTCTATTCATTAGATTAATGCAAGAAGACATTGGATTTTTTAGCAGATCGCTGTCCCCAAGAAAAATATCGTGTGCATGTGTGTTATTTCTTATTGCATGTCTGAAATTTTTGTTCTGAATTGTGAAGTAACTTTTGCGGAGTAGTAGACTAGTTTTTCGTCTTGTGATTTTGATTGAAACTTCATGAGTAGTTACAAATATACACCATAGTTTCTACAAGGCTGGTGGAGGAAAATTACAAAATATCTATTAGCAGACAATATGGGCACTTCAAAATATCTACGAAAACTTTTTCGAGAAGCAAACACTAAGGATAAAAGATTATATTATGGAAGCATTAGTCACAAAACTCACAAGGGTAGTAATTTTGGCTGCAGGTGTGGATGTAGATGGATTAAATGTAGCCTTCGCTGGTGCAATTGCTGGTGTTGTTTGGTGCAATACGTGTAAGAATAATTATCTAAGCTAGATTCAGTTTTTATGCTGATTCTGGTTGATATCAAGTATCTCTAATAGCTTTTTGTTTCAAGGTACACTAATAACAATTTGTTTTCCACTCTAGCTATTGGTCTAATCAATGTTCTATTTGAGACACACTGGTTGGTTTTTTATGTGGTCCTTATTTTGAACCTTTTCTCCCCTGGATCTTCCTGCTCCTTCTCTAGTTTGGGATTGGTTGATTAGAGGATTTCCGAGGATATTAGCTGCTACTTGTTGGTCTTCTTTGTCGTCTATCTAAGACACACTAGCGGGTTGCTTTATGTGGTATTTATTTCAAACCTTTTCTCCTATGGATCTTCCTACTTCTCTCTGGTTTGGGATTGGTTAATCGGGTGGTTTCCAAGGATCTTTACTGCTACATAAGTGAATTCATTTTGGTTGGTGGAGTTGGTAACATATTTGAATTTTGAATTTGATCTTGAAGGAGTCTCTTGGGGTCCTTAATTGTTCTAGGAGGATATTTGTTTTCCAAGTTGGTCACTTATTATATGAGGGAAAATCCATTAATGGTTTGCATCACCATTGAAGATCTTTTTCGATTTTGTGCTTGATGAGATTTTCTGAAAGATATTGGATGGAAATGATTGGAAAATCTATTGTATTTGCAGGGGTGTCTTAGTGGATTGAGCCAGTGACAATTTACATCGAGTGGGGTCTATAATTGATAAGTGACATTAATTTACCTTGTTTACATATTTTATCGAGGTTTTTATCGACACTACTACATAAGGTATTTTTTGTTAATGTTATCTACTTTGGTGCATATATACGTAGGATTTCAGAATGTTGATAGTGTTAGCTGTACAACTGAACATTGCATCTATCGATTATGATGTCACTTGATACTGAAGGAAACTGGGGCAACGAAATGCCATTAATCGATGCGATGGTACATGCAACTATTGAGGCGAAGAGTCATGGCCCACCTGACTTAATTTGTGACCCAACCAGCTAGGAACAACCTTTCCAACATCCTAGCACTAGGGAACCTCCCCAAATTTCCTAACCCTCTATGCCCAAGCCCTAATTTCCACCCATAGTGTTTTCAAACCATGTGCCCAGATCAACAAGTTGCTATCACCTCTCTTAGCCTCCTTACAGAATCCTTAGTATGCAAACTCTTTCAACTTGATTCCTCTCCTCTCTCCCCAAAACTTCAACAAACCCAAACAATAAGAATTAATACATGATAAATAATCAAATGATTTTAGCTATTTAATCAAAGTAAAAGAGTCATGAGAGGGCCGAAATTAATTTAATATTAAATTATTCATAAGACTATGGTTAAAAAAATATCAAGCTTAATCAATATTAATGCTAATCATAAGCTTAATCATTAATCAATCTTAGCATAATAAACCATAGAATACTAACATATCCATGTGAGTTATGCATATGTAGATAACATACACATCCCTTGTACTAATACCAACAAGAAATTACCAAGCAATCAATCTTTTATTAGGTAGGATAATAACTAATCATAACATAAAATTGTTGGGGAGTGGGTGTTACAAATGTCTCCCTTATATTTATCATATATATCTTATGTATTATTAATATGTGTCTATTACTTAGTAAATGAACTATTGTTCATTTCATTTTTCAAATAATATTTTCCCTCACTCACCAATGTATTAAAAGTTCTAAGGGAGGCTGGTACATTTTCAATACCATAGATTTACTCCCTTTCTTTGTCTTCAAATGGAACACAATAGTAACTAGAAACTAAAATACCAACTAGTAACCCTAAAAGAATCAATAAGATTTTGTATCGCGAGCTCTATGAACTCTTTTGCAAGAGAATTTACCAATTGAATTAATCCTTATTGCTACTAGCTCTTAACTAAACCTTTGACACTTTATTATTAAAAACATTGAAATAAAAAACATGTATAACTAGCAATTGCACCATATGTTGCAAAGGAAACGCTGTAAAGCAATAACCTAGGAAAGATTAATATAGATAAAATGATCTCACATGAATCTAAACAAAGAGGTTTGGTGTCTAAGAGCCAAAAACTTTGTAGATTTAGCAGTTAATCAACGGATGCCAATTCAATTCTAATCTTTTCTGGGTGGGGGCTTTAACGGAAGACTGTGCCGTTGGATCTTTCTGAGGCTGAAACAAATTCAAGAAGATGATGAACCATCATTTTCTCGATCCATCAAATGTTAAGAGATTATTTTTTGTTGTACTCTTAATGCAAAATGACCTTGCTTATAAGCAGAGGTCTATTTTCATAGTTTACATTAGAATTTCAATTTTCGAACAGACAAACAAGTTCCTAGTGGTTAACTCTATTTTTGAAACATCAAAATTTGATTCCAAGTTATATACATGACAGGTTGTCGATTACAAGGGAGACCCAGGTGAGTTTACTACAGAGCGAATTGAAGCGATCTGGTATTGGATCTGAATATTGTTGCGTGATCTACTCCATATGGCCAGGGAGAAGAGAAAAAGCCCGGATACAACCTCTAGAACGATGAATGAATGCCAGAAGAAGCGGCCGCAGGAGGTCAAATATTGTACCAGGCACCGTTTAATAGGGAAAATACCTGATTACTACTTAGAACAGTTAGAAGAAATTAAAAAAGATTTGAACTTCTGATTTTATTTCATGGACATGCAGTTGATTGGTTACACCATCTGATCGGAAGGGTTTGATGGAAAGGGAAAAGATAAAACGACATACTTACCTATTACATAAATCAACTGGAAATGGTACCTAGATCTATCTAATTCACAGATACTTACTGGTCAAGGCATGGAAGTTCCAAATTCTCCCAAACAACATATGGGTATCAATGAAGCAAAAGGTCCCTGGTCAGGTAATAAACTTGCCTAGAAGTCCATGTACATCTCCCAATAAATTGATAAAAGACAGCAAGCAAAGTACACAAATTCAATCAAAGCCTACAACACCAAGTTCAATAACATGTTTTCCATGACTCCTCGATTCTCGAGCACCAAACACTCTAATCCTCTATAGTCTTTCAAACAACAGGATTTGTGTTAGTTGCAAGCATATCCCCTTTATAATGACGATTTCTCAATCACCCTATTGCAATATAAGTTTAAATGATATAAAATGACAAGTGGAACATAATATAAAAAAAGCGTTTTGCTAGGGTTTCAATGAAAACACAAGATTTCTATTTCCATAATAATATTGACCAAGGACACAAGAGATCTAGAAAACTTGCTGAAAAGTGGAAACAAATGGCAACATGAAAAGAAAAAGGAAAACATATTTCCCAAATGAGCAATGCAGAGACTGATTGCAAGAAGACTGAAACCAAAGGATGTCAAAGATAAGAACCCATAGGCTCAGTACCTTAATTTCAGCTTCTTCATCTCAATCATAAGCAACAGGGCCACGAAGAGCCCGTAATGAAGCTTCAGAATCTGATTCCTTGCCTATTTTAGCCTTCTCCCAGCATGAAAAATGTTAGATAAGATTTCACTTTCAGAAAACATGGCCTATGAAATTTCTCTAACTTATGTAATTCATTGGACTTATTGCAATAATTTAAGCTTTCCCACCAGCCATATTGGAGATTCTGGGATAGGGGAGAGACCAATAATCAATAGAACACAAGAAACTACTCCTACACCACCTTGATTTTAATGTTTTCCAAAAATAACTAGAAATATTGTAAATATGTAAATCCTTCTTCTTAATGACATACCTATAATTTCCAGAAGCCTCCATGAAACAAACAACCCAAATAAATATGTCAGCATTTCACCAGTAGTATGATTGACTATGGAAGAGGATATCCACAAAGAGGAAGGCTGGGAAGTGGAAGTCAATCAGCTGTTGTGACAAATACGACTGTAGAGGTTGTTGTCCCGGAACGTGTTATTGGCTCTATATATGGGGAGAATGGAAGCGACTTAGCCCATATTCAACAGATTTCTGGAGAAAAAGTTATAATGAATGATCCTAGACCCGGGGCAACTGAAAGCCTTGTTATAATATCAGGAACACCTGAGAAAACTCACGCTGCTCAAAACCTTGTTCATTATGAGTGGGCAGTCCTCACCATGATTGCCTTTAATTCTTGAAGACGAAGACAAAGAGGCTTGGAGTCTAAGAGCCAAAAACTTTGCAGACGAAGACAAAGAGGTTTGGAGTCTAAAAGCCAAAAACTTTGCAGATTTAGAAGTTAATCAATGGATGCCAATTCAATTCTAATCTTTTCTGGGTGGGGGCTTTAATAGTGGACTGTGCCCTTGGATCTTTCTGAGGCCGAAACAAATTCAAGAAGATGATGAACCATCATTTTCTCGATCCATCGAATGTTAAGAGATTATCTTTTGTTGTACTCTTAATGGAAAACGACCTTGCTTATAAGCAGAGGTCTATTTTCATAGTTTACATTAGACTTTCAATTTTCAAACAGACAAACGAGTTCCTAGTGGTTAACTCTATTTTTGAAACATAAAAATTTGATTTCAACTTATATACATGACAGGTTGTCGATTAAAAGGGAGACCCAGGTGAGTTTACTACAGAGCGAATTGAAGCGATCTGGTATTGGATCTGAATATGGTTGCGTGATCTACTCCATATGGCCGGGTAGAAGAGAAAAAGCCCGGATACAACCTCTGGAACGATGAATGAATGCCAGAAGAAGTGGCCGTAGGAGGTCAAATATTGTACCAGGGACCATTTAATAGGGAAAATACCTGATTACTGCTTACAACAGTTAGAAGAAATTAAAAAGGATTTGAACTTCTGATTTGATTTCATGGGCATGCGGTTGATTGGTTACACCATCTGATCGGAAGGGTTTGATGGAAAGGGAAAAGATAAAACAAAATACTTACACATTGATACTGAGCTGTAGAATGAAAATTTCTGCTCACATCCCTCATATTGCTCACATTCCTCATATTGAGCTGTAGAATGAACCTCTCTCCTCAATAAATGATGGAAGGTTTAATAGAGGCTTAGCTGTAAAATGAAACTCTGCTAAATAAGTGAGGAAAGGTTTAACAAAGGCGTAGAAGATGTCGATTGGCTGTAAATGACAACGAAGCCGATGTAAGCTGTAGATTGGCTATAAATGAAAACGAATCCGATGTTAGAGTTGATGAATCTGTTGGGGTTTAAATATGGGGAAAGGACTATAGATTCGTTATTGCAGCAGGCACAACCATGCATTGCATCTATAAGGAATGGATTCAATCCCCATCAAAATTCGATGTTACAATCTGCCATGAATATGCCTAACACATCCACATTCCCACCTCCTAGAAACCAAAGCCAGTTTCACAATCCTGATGCAAAATTTCACCAGTTATCCCAAAGCACTGGCCATTCATTTCAAGAAAAGCAGGGGTGATCAGTTTCATAGTAGCGGTAGTGGGCACCGAGGTGAGAGTCCATTTTTTCAATGGGAATGAAGGCAGTTCTTCTCTGAACCACTGGGTTAATCAGAAAAGAAAGGTAGGTGGGCGTGACAACCATGTTGGGAAGCAGTTGGAAAGACAATGACCCAGTGGGCACCTAGGAAGTCAGGCAACAGGCCACATTGAAAGAGCCACTGCTAATACTGCTGAAGGTTTAACTGAGAATGTCATCAATGGGGTTGATGTGGGATCTGCTAAAGGATTTCAAGGCGGACCGACGTACCTGGCAGAGACACCCCTTCAGGTACATTTGCAGAACAAGTGTTATCATTAGGAACACTTTCCAGCAGAGTGAATCAACCCAATTTCTAGATACAAAAGCTCTAGATTATTATTTTGCCATTTAATTTTTTTTTTGACAAAATGCCTGACCAGAACCAGGATCAAGTTAGAAATAATCATGACCAGAGCCTGAACCAATATGTTAATACCAATGAAGAACAATTGAAGCAATTTGTAAATATTCATGTGGAGAAGTAGGAGAACCAGAACCAATTTGTGAATATTCGTCGCAGAACCAGAACCAATTTGTGATTTTTTTATTGTTATAATCTGAAAGCTCAGAATATGCATTAGTATGCTGAAGTTGCAATTTTCATGGGTAAAATCCTTTAAACTATTTCAGAAACAAAAATAGCCTCACAACATTTTTGGTATTTGCTTCACAAACTCTGTGGTTTTGAGATCCTGGAAAATATATGAGTTAAGTTGGGGAGTGCTTTTGTTGCATTACAGAGGAGATTCCATATAATTTGCAAGGGAATTTACTGTTTTTGTTGCATTACAAAGGGGATTCCATTTAATTTGCAAGGGATTTTACTGAAAAATAATCATGGTTGATCCTGGTTTTGTCCCTAGCCTTATCGGTTTGAGCTTACAAATGACAATCGACCAAATATTTCGGAAAATTAACATTGCCCTTCGCTGCAGGAATGAGTTGTCCGCTTTGAAAGATAAAATAATAAGAATTGAGCCTATTATCGAGCAGATCCAGCAGTGTTGGCTGAGATTGAATCAGCTGGCATTGAACCAGCATAAAGAGGAGGCTTCAGCTGTTAAAAAATGGCTTAAAGAGTTGCAGGTGCTTCTCAAAGAAGCATCAGAAATTGTGCATTAGTGTACAATACCAAGGTTGGATCTTGTTTCTCAATATAAAACCACCAAGAAGATCAACACTCTGATTGCAAATATAGACAAATGTGTAACATTATCTCCCTTGGTTAACATGGCCCAATTTCAAGAGAACACTCGGAGGATCCTTGAGGGAAAAAAGCAGATGAATGAAACCATGCGAGGTTGGAATGAAACCATGCGAGGTTTGGTTTCTTCAGGCACTTCTGCAAGCACTTCCCAAGCGGCTCATGCTCCAAAAGGCACATCAAGGACTAAGTTGATCGACGAACCCCTTGTAGTGGGAGAAGAGAAAGCCTTGTCAATTATGGAAAAATGGGTAACAGATGATGCTGAGGCTAACAACATAGGCGTGCTTGGCATGGGTGGATTGGGAAAAACTCTGCTTCTCAAGCGACTCTTCAACAGCGAAAAGGTGAGCAATCATTTCAGCCACAGTTTTTTACTTTGGCTAACGGTTTCACAAACTCGAGCTGTTAGAAGTCTTAGGGATGAGCTTTATGCACAGATAGCCTTGTAAAAAGATGTAGCTTTGGAAAAAAATATGGACGAAGATGGTGTAAAAATATGGTTGAATGAGACACTGTAACAGAGTAGCAGGTTTGCCTTGTTCATAGATGATGTTTGGGAAAAGGTCGCCACGGATTTGTTGGAGGGATTGGGCATACTGCGGGATGTAACTAATCACTCCAACTCCAAAATCATTGTCAATTCTAGGAATCGCAGTGCACTGTTAAAAATGGGAGTTGCAGATAAGTACACAATAACAATGGAGAACTTGTCCAAAGAGGAGAGTTGGAAGTTCTTTTCATATCATGATTTTCCCTACAATAATAGACGCATACCACCAAACATTAATGAAGAAAATGCCAAGTTGGTGTCTCGTAAGTGTGGAGGGCTTCCCCTGGCACTAAAAGTTGTAGCGAGGGCAATGGCCGGCTGTATTGATCCAGAACAGTGGAAATGGACCGCACAGAGGCTGCCAAATACTGATAGCTTCGATGCTTGCCTAAGGTTGAGTTACGATACACTCGGCAAGGAGAATATTCATTCGCAGTTGTGCTTTCTATACATGGCTGCAGCATTCGGAGAAGAGAAAATTATTCATGCCAACCATGTGATTCCATTGTGGGTAGGAGAAGTGCTGCTGGCAAGAAAAGATCATCATCAACTTAGCTACAGCCCATTCGCAGTGGGAAGGGTTTATCTCAACCTTTTAGCGGATATTTTTTTGATTGAACCCATCGTAAGAAGCATTGAGGGGTTCGTAGTCTTCTTCAGGATAAACAGCTTCCTGCGTGATTTGGCAATTCGTATTGCCAAGGCCGAAGAAACTTTCTTTTGCCGTGTGGGTTAGGGTTTGAGCACCTTGAATGAAAATGAATGTTCTGGATGCACTCGGATTGTGTTGAGCAGTAACCAACTGTGCTCGCTCCCTGAGGCAATGCAAGTTCCAGAACTATGTTCATTGTTATTGGATGGCAACAAATGTTTAACAAAAATTCCAAAAGGGGTTATTGGGAGTATGTCCTCTCTTAAGGTTCTGGATTTGAGTGGTACCAAATTGCAGTCATTTCCAGAGAGTGTGGGGTGTTTGAAACAGCTAAGATGCCTCTTTTTATCAAGTATGCCCATCAACTTACTACCTGCATCTCTTACAAATCTTGGAAACCTGGAGATCCTTTATCTTAGCCGCTCTAGCATCAAGGAATTACCGTCCGACCTTCACAATTTAAAATCTCTAAGGCATCTAGCCATGGATAAATGTGGTCATTTGCATTATCTACCTTTGGGTATAACACAGCTCACCTCTTTCCAGGGTTTGACAATGTATGGATGCACCACTCTATGGGAAAACGGTGAGCCCAAGAAATGGAAAAAAGTGGCCACCATTAGTAATTTGGGCAGCTTAAAGCAACTCATCAAGTTCCACTTAACAAACAATGGGGATGTTATTAGGGAAGGCACATTAGGGAATATGATTGAAATTAACACCCTCATGCTAGAGCTCACAAAGATAAGATCTCTGCCGAGTGACATGAATAATATGTCAAAGTTGAGAAGATTGTATATGGAGTGCCCTAACTTGGTTAAAATGGAAAGTAACTTTTGTGCCTTTCAGAGTATAACTAGTCTTATATTATACAAGTTTGATATGCTGGAAGAACTTTCACATTTGCAAAAGCTCAACAATCTAGAGCGATTAGAAATAATTGAATGCCCTAAATTAAAGAAGTTTCCTCAGGAATTCAGTGACAAGGAGGCATTTTCTTTATTGAAGATATTTTCAATTGTTGGGTTGCCTGAATTAGAAGAGTTGCCCATACTAAAGGAAGGAGCAATGCCATTACTTAACACGTTCATCATAGTAGAATGCTCAGCATTGAAGTTACTTCCAAAGAGTTATTCTGATTTGAAAACACTTCAAACAATAAAAATCTATGGTTGCAGTTCCATGATAATGAAAAATTTCAGAGAAATTCAGGAATCCAATAGAATGATGGAGGTGAAGAGAATGTCTATAGAAGACACCAGAGATTCAAGAAAAAGGTACTCTGAATTGATGGCAGAAATTAAAAGTTGGCTCTATGGAGAATTTTGGAGCAATGATGTGTTCCTCTTCTTAAGAAGTCTTTATACACTTCCATGATTTAAGAAGTCATTTTCCGGGGAAAATCAACAGGTTCATCTCCTCCGTCACTCCAAACTCTGCACTGGCAATGATTTGTTTTCTTGATTTCTAAAGTTTCTCTATTGGATTTAAATGGAACCTGAGATCTAAACATCCTTTCTTTGATCAGATGTCAGCAGAAAGTGTTTTCTTTGTCAATCAGATCCGTGGGAAGATGAGCTATTACTTTGAAGACTCGCCGACTGCAGTGCAAAGGCTGGCTGCCAGGCCTCCAGTGCTTCTTGCTTATCCGAAAAAAGAGCAGAAGATTTATATTTCTGAATGAGCCAAAGAATATCGGGACGGAAACGGAAAGAAGATTATTGTTCAAAGCCGAGAACTACAAGATATCAAGATTCCGTAATGACCCCAGAATGGTCCGAGTAAGGCGATTTTTCGAAATATTCAGCTCTATTAAGTGTTGGAGCTTGCCTATGGAATTAGGAATTTGGTCGGTGAGACGGTTGCCGTTGAGGGAAAGCGTCCGAGCAGCGATAATTTTCGGATGAACAGAGGCAGAATCCGATGGAAGAGAACGTCAATGGAAGGCAAATCCAGTGCCGCAAAGGCCTTTCTCGAGCACCTTGTGACCATGGCGAAGATCTGCGTCTGGGCAAGGTACGTGAATCTCTGCATCCGCGCAGGGTACCATGGTGAAAATCTGCATCAGGGCAAGGTACCGATATTCGAACCTGGGTTGAAGGAGGTCGTCCAGGTCTGCCGCGACAAGAATCTCTTCTTGTAGGGTCAATCTCTATCGATATTCGAACCTGGGTTGGAGGAGGTCGTCCAGTCCGCCGCAGCAAGAATCTCTTGCAGGGTGAGTCTCGTGGAAGAAGTGTCAAATGACCGAAGGAGATTAAGTCGCCGAAGAGGCCAGCATTAATCCAAGGCATAAAGAGCCCAATCTTTGAAATCCTATTGCCATGCCTGTGGCATTCGAGAATCGAGGGCTCTCCAACTGTAGATGGAGAAGGAAGTTCGCCTCTGACTTTCCCTTTCCGTGTACACCCGCACTTTCCAAAGGCTTCTTCGGGAATCCTCTTAGAACACAGATTCGTTGTTTCCTTCTGCAGAAGGAGGTCGCCAAGCTCCCTACCAGGTTGCAGCCATCAGAGATCTTCAGGACATGGCCACAGAGGGCATCAGGGTTTCCCTTGGTCATCATGAGAATGGAGCACCCAGCATTCTCACATTTTTGCTAATCGAAAAGGAAGAAGTCCATTATTTATAAAACTATTTCTTTTAACTAATTAATAATAACGGTTTTTAATCCTAAGCTAGAGAGTTTCTCAATCGTCTAACATCCAAATCTATTGTGTAAAATAGTACATCTGGCACTTTAGCAAAGTTGTTTTCAAATAAGAATGCTTTACAGTGTAATTAGTGGTTGATATATTCCAATTTATCAAATAACTTAACAATCACAATATCAATTAGTTAATAAGGGGAAAATTTATGAATGGCACGAGGAAAAATATTATAGAAATAGCTTAGTTCTATGGTGTGCATGGAAATTTTTGTATACCTCAATGCATTTTACTTTTCCATTTTTTCCAATAGGTTCCTTTCTTGAGAAACATATCAAACACTAAGATTTATTAATGACTTATAAATATTTAAATCTCCATAGTGGAATGATATGTGTTGATATTGGAATTGCAATCCACTCATTCTACCTATTAGGATTAGTAAAGGCACTTCAATAAATTTAATATATCATTTCAAATTACACAAGTGACACCATATAAAGATAAAAAATTAAATTATGGTTGGCTATTATCATATTTTCATTGAAATTATACATTTATTTTTTGGTTAAGTCAAGCTAGTTTAGAGAAAGAAATCTACTTTGATTACGAAAAAGGGGAAAACTAGAAGTTAATTTCTTTTGCAAGGAAATTCAAATACATTATCATATTAGTTTAGTGGTTGTCATCTATTAATATGAGTATGAAATTGGGGAATGGAAATGACATCCAAACGAGAGACCATGAAATTAACAAACGTTGGACTTAGTGTGAGATTTGTGCCTTCTACGCTCATTTCCTTAGGAGTTTCTCCTATGATATGATGAAACATGTATCCCAACATAGACTAAACTAAATTAACACCCAAATTTTCAATAGTGTAGATATTACATCTTGTACCAAACGGAAGTAGTCCATAGTCATGGGCATCCATATCAACATTTTCTTCAATAAATATCTTAGGCCTGAAGGTAAATGGGCTCTTCCATATAGTTACGTCTTTAAAAATGGCCCACATATTTACATGTATAATAGATCCTTTAGATATATCATGGAAACCAATTGTCAAAATTTAATGTTTTTCTATGAAAAATCATTAGAGAAGTGGTTGAACATGCAAATGGCCTTTTCTGTGATTTATTACATGAAATATCAAAATGACCTTTTTTGTGATATATTACGTAAACTATAGATGTTGAAAATGAGTGTCACTCATCACTTTATCTAGTTTGTCTTGTGCTAAAAATATAAACTTACCATTCCATAGGTGAAAATATTAATAAAATCCTAGTAGAGAAAACATTAATGAAAATGATCCCAAATAATAGGCACACCACAATTTGTCAAAAACATATTCATGCCAACATAATCTCTCACACTACCATGTGATATTACATATATTTCCTTTATGGATAGTTATAAATCTTATGTCACTCTAAATTTTAATGATGCAAATAAGAAAGAAAAAATCCTCTAACTATATTTTCAATCCTTACATATAAATCCTAATATTAAATATGCATTAACCTTTTACATATAAATCCTAATATTAAATATGCATTAAGCTTTTCCATAATAGTAATGAATATAAAAAATGCAATATGAAAAATCTAATTCATTATAACTTTAACAACCTTTTTATATTTGCACGATCAAAATTTGTTTTGTTTCTAACTATTTTTCAAGTCGTTTACATGTGTATTCGTATAGTTGTTCACTCGTTGAATTGATCTGGTGGGAGCCCATAACCAAAGGGGAAAAACTGGTTGTTCCTCGCTCAATTGATCCGGTGGGAACCCATAACTGACTAGTTGCTGCTCGCTCAGTTGATTTGGAAGGAGCCCATAATAAAAGGGGAAAATTTGGTTTCTATTCAATTCATTGATTTGGCGGGAGCCCATAACCAAAGGGAAAAAACCAGTTGCTAATAGCTCAAATGATCCGGCAGGAGAAAGGAGAAAAACTAGTTGCTAATCGCTTAATTGATCTGGTGGGAGCCCATAACCAAAGGGGAAAACTCGAGAGCAGCGTGGAGATTTCCATAAGCCACAATAAATGTTGTTCGGCGAGAGCTCATAACCAAAGGGGAAAAACTAGAGAGCAGTGTGGAGATTCCCATAAGCCATAGTAACTATTGTCCGGTGGGAGCCCAAAATTGAAGGGGAAAAACTAGACAGCAGCATGGAGATTGCCATAATCCACAGTAATTTGTGTCCCAAGATGCGTGGAGATTTCCAGGAGCCACAATAACTGTTTTCCCTTTTCATCTTGACACGACTAGCGCGACTGCAATATTTTCTCTCAGCATCCATGATGTACACAATCCAGAAGAAGTACTCACGCCAAAAAAATCCAAATCTCAGGTTTCATGCACTCCTCCTTTCTCTCGTTTCTCGCTTTTCAAAAACACAAACACTTAAATCTTTCTAAATTTATAGATGACCTGTAGGACCAAGATATCTAGTGCCTCCAAATCCCTTAATAATCTAGTTAGGGAACCCTAACTAACCACAGGAATGTATTTCAAATCTAGGGTTTGTAGGGTTTGTAAATAAATATACTCTGTTGGAGGATGTTTCCACTTCCATACCCAATTTACATGATTTAGGTATTAAGGCCTTTACTATGGTTTGTAAGGCTTAGCCCTATTTATAAAGTGAAAATCCTTAAGGTTTCCTACTTGTTCTCCTTCTCATACCTTGACTAATATAAAATTTATGACCTAAAAAAATAACATGTAGAATTGTCTCCAAAGGACAAGCTAGATATGTGTTCAAAAAAATAGCAGCAAAATATTCATTGGCATGCATGCAGAGGATATGGGGTATAGATAATGAGGGGAACAAACCCTCCATTGTAGCCTTCTCCTTAAGAATCTTTACTTCGCATCCAAGTTTTTGTTATCTTTTGATTTGGAAATCTATTCAAGGTCATCACGCTGAGGTCTAATTCAATTGAAACCTTCGGTTATCATTTAACTTTTAAAGAAGAAAAAATCGATGTTCGGAGGACGATTATCTTTCTATGTAGCTTTGGCAACAATCATAGTATTGGTTGTGATAATAATTCACGTGCTTGAGATTGTGATATACACAGAATTCTTATGGTGCAATTGTCATTTTCATGTCAAAGCCCAAGGGTTAGAATGCACACAACTATTTGCATGAGTCTTTGCTGCAATTTTCACCATCAAATTCAAAGGAATTTGTGTAAGTTTTGGTGCAATTTCACTATCAAAATTGAACAATTCTTCGGCTTTACTTCTTGATCACTGAAATTTTTGTAAGTTTTGGTGCAATTTCACTGTCAAAATTGAGGAATTCATAGGCTTTATTTCTTGATCATTGAAAATTCAAGAATATAGTGTGTTTAATTTTTTTAATAGCTGAATTTCGTTCTTCCAATAATATTTGATGTTTTGATGTGTTATTTTGTAATTTCTCCATAACAACTGTACATCTGAGAGGTAACTCACCCTCGTATAAAGTCCCTTTTAGGAGAGTGAGTCTGTAGCCTTGTTGAGCTCATTTGATTGAAAGAGCTCATTTTCTTGAATTGTTTCCTGCAAACCAAAGAGAAATCCTTGAATTCCTGAAGTAGTATATTTAATAGCTTCAATCCTTCGCGCCTATCATTCTGCATCAAGAGCCTCTTGCTGCCACTGAGCTTCCTCTTGTGCTTTTCTTTCTCGTTCAATATTAATTCTTGGATTCTTTCTTGCAAACTAGAGAGAAATTCCAGAATTCTTGAATTCTTGAAGTAGCAGAGGAAATTAGACGGAAGTAGAAGAGGCCTATGAGTTATTACAGGAAGAGGATGCTTGTAAGTGGCCCGCGTCGATTTTTAAGACAAAAAATCTAGGCGAAAGGAAGGAAAAATCGTTGAGGACGGAAAATATTCTTGAAATTTTTTTGAAGTTTCAAAGTTATTGTGAAGGAGGTGAGAAATATTTAAAATCTTTAAATTTTTAAGAGTTCTCCAATGGGAAATTGTTGAAGACGGAAAATATTCTAGAAAAATGTTCGAAGTCTCAAAGTTATTGTGACGGAGGTGAGAAATATTTAAAATCTTTAAATTTTGAAGAGTTATTCAAATGAGAAATCGAGAAAGGCCTCCAAGAGAGCCCCACCGAAGCCGTCAAAGCTAGTATTCTACCCCTACTGTCACAATTCAAAGACAAAATTATGGTACTTCAACAACTACAACATTAACCAGCTGCGACATTTTCACAAAAACTGCAGGTGCTACTGGAAATTGAAGAGTCTTTCTGACGACCAATAGCTAATCGCCTTTGCCTTGTTAGAGATCAGGCACTACATCATGCTTAATTTGTAGGTGCTACTGGCTTTTGAAGAGCCTTTCTAATGGATGACAGCTAATCGCCTTTGCCTCGTTGAAGGTTAGGCACTGCGTCATGCTTAATTCACAGGTTTCTGAGAAGAAAACTTGTTCCACTAAACCCGTGCACTCAAAGATTTGATTGCAGAGCTTTTATCACCATGAAACAAAGCCCTCACAACAATGTTGATAGCTTAAGTCCATTTCTTCATTTTCGCCTTAAGGTATCTCTGCCGAGGTGATTAAGAACATAGATGTTGGGTATGTGTTATATTCTTTCCATGACTAATGACGCGCAGGGGGGCTATAGCCCCCCCTTTGCGCTGGATGCAAAGGGGGGCTCACAGGGGGGGTAGTAGCCCCCCCTGTCGAGGTCCAGGGTAGCGCCCTGGTGAGAATTTTTTGGTTCTTAGTTTCCGGTGGTGGCCCGCGCCCATGGTTTTGTGCATGGTTTTGTACATGGTTTTGGGGTATGATGGTTTTCGACCCCTGGTATTTTTGTAGATCTGGTCAAGGGAACTACGGTTATGTTCTAATCCGAGGTTAATGGATTAGGGTCTATGTATGCTTTGGCATGTATATATATGTGTGGTAACACTAAAAGGAATATAATGAAATATCAAGCTGGTCATCCCGATTTGGGATTGAGGGGAAAATCTCTGTGTTTATCTATTTTATGTTTTATGCTCTTGCTATTGTTTATTTTCTGTTTTAAGATTCATGTGTAGATAATTTTTTTTCAGGGTTAAAACCTATATTTGGTATCAGAGTTGTCTCGGCTTCAAGGGCACACCTTTGCTGCTGAGGGTTTTTTGCTTGGGCCTGAGGTAGACCCTGTACAGTGGGAGATCTATGGGATCGATTCTTGCGGTGAAAGAAGATGGTGAGCGGCGAAAATATAGAGATAGAGAAGTTTAATGGTCAGTGTTTTGAGTTGTGGAAGCTCAATATGGAGGATCTGCTGGTGGATAAATATCAATGGATCGCGGTAGATCCAAGTACTAAACGACCGACAATGTCAGATGAAGACTGGAAGAAACTGGATTTTAAGGCTAAGAGCACAATACGATTCTGTGTCTCAGATTCAGTATTGTTGAATGTATCTAGGGAAGCTACGGTGAAGAATTTGTGGGAAAAACTTGGGACTTTGTACCAATCTAAGTCTCTGGTGAATAAGTTGTTCCTATGGAAAAGGTTTTATAACCTGAGGAAGAAGGATGGAGACTCGGTGGCAGAGCATCTGAACGCCTTCAATACTATCGTAAGTCAGTTGTCATCTGTTGATATTAAAATCTCAGATGAAGATAATTGCATTATTTTGTTGTGTTATCTACCAGACTCGTGGGAGAGTCTGGTTACTACAATAGTTAGCAATACAACTACCTTGAATTTTGATGAAATTGTCTCAGCCTTGTTGTCGAAGGAAATGAGATGGAGAAATATGGAGGGCCAGAATGGAGATGATTTATCTGTACAAGGTCCCAAAATAGAAATAAGAATAAGGTTTCGAGTGGGAGATCCAAATCTAGAGGGAGATCTAAATATCCTGGAAAGTTTGTAAAGGTATGCTAGAAATGTGGAAAGGAAGGGCACTACAAAAGGGAGTGCATATCTAAAGCTCCTGAGAAAGGAAAAGGATCTGATGATGCTCCTTATGCAGAGGAAAAAACCACCTCGGATGAAGGTGGGGATGTGTATTTAGCTTCTTCTTCAAATACACATGTAGTTCATGAGTCATGGTTGATTGACTTAGGTGCATCCTTTCACTTCACTCCCCATAGGGAGTGGTTCTGCGAGTATGAGAAATATTATGGTGGTGATGTCTTCCTAGGGGATGATAGGAAGGCCAGAATCATCAGACATGGAAAGGTCAAGCTGAAGCTGCAAGGTGGAAGGATTAGAACACTTCCTGGTGTTTTGCATATTCTTGCATTGGCCAGAAATCTGATTTTTGTAAGCAAGATTGATGATGCAGGTGTAAAAATAGTGTTCGAGAAAGATGCCTGCAAGATGGTTCGGGGAGCACTGGTATTAATGTAGCGAGATCATACTAGAACTCTGTACAAGCTACAAGGTAGCACTGTTATTTATGGGTGTAATAGTTCTGTGGTTCCTAAAAGTGGAGCGGAAAGCCTAGCTGTCTCTGGAGAAAATACCATGCTATGGCATCAAAGGCTTGGACATATTAGAGAGAAGGGCCTTTAGATACTGCATAGAAATGGTATGGTATAAGGTATGTCTAATTTCTCTCTAGATTTCAATTTCTATGAACATTGTGTATATGGGAAGAAGAATCGGGTGATTTTTCCTTGCTAAGAGGGCGAACATGATATTAGAACTTGTGCACAGTGATGTGTTTGGACCTCTGTCAGTTCCATCACTGGGAAAGTTTGTGTACTATGTTTCATTCATAGATGACTTCTCAAGGAATACATGAATATATTTCTTGAGGAAGAAATCTAAAGTCTTTGACATATTTAAAGAATTGAAGGCTCTGGTGGAAAACTAGACAAAGAAGAAGATAAAGGCACTTAGGATAGATAATGGTGGGGAGTTCTACAAGAAGGAATTTTAAGAGTTCTGCAAGAAGTGTGGTATAGCACGGCAGAAGACTACTCCATACACACCTCAGCAAAATGGAGTTTCAAAAATAATGAGCATAACACTGATGGAAAAGGCAAGAAGCATGCTCAGTGGTACCAAGTTAGGACAAGAATTCTGGGCAGAGGAAGTGGAGACTGCATGCTATCTGGTTAACAGATCACCTTCATCAATGTTGGAGGATAAGTCTCCACATGAGGTATGGACTGGTAAGAAACCCTCTCTTTCACATCTAAGGGTATTTGGATGTGATGCATATGTACATGCTCCAAAGGAGAAAAGGACCAAGTTGGATAATAAATCTGAAAGGTGCATCTTTATTGGGTATAAGGATGGTTTAAAGGGTTACAAGCTTTGGAACCCAGAAAAAAGGAAGGTTGTGTACAACCGAGACGTGATGTTTAGAGAAGTGAAAGACATTGTTAAACATGAAGTCATACCAAAGGAACCTGAGAAGATAGAGTTTGAGCTAAAGGAGGATGAATTAGACTCTACAAAAGAAGAAGACTCAGAAGACGAAGAGCAACAAACTCCAGCTATGAGAAGATCAGCTTGGGAAAGAAGACAGCCAAAAAGGTATAGTCCATCTTCTTTATGTTCAAATTTTTCTTTAACTATAACTAATGATGATCCCAGAACTATTAGGGAGGCAGTAGATTTAGAGGAGGGAAAAATCTGGAAGGAGGCCATGGCTGATGAAATGGCATCCTTGCACAAAATTGAGGCATGGGATCTGGTGGAGTTGCCGGCTGGAAGGAAGCCCATCGGGAGAAAATGGGTGTTTAAGAAGAAGATGAATGTAGAAGGAAAGGTGGAGAAATACAAAGATCGGTTGGTAGAAAATGGTTATTCCCAGGTTCCGGGAATTGATTTTGGTGATATTTTTTCTCCTATTGCCAAAGTTACTTCTATTAGATTACTTTTATCTGTTGTTGGTGCATTTGATTTTGAGATAGAACAAATGGATGTGAAGACAAAATTTCTTCACGGGGATCGAGAAGAGGAGATCTACATGAAGAAACATGAAGGCTTTATGGTGAAGGGTAAGAAAGAACTGGTATGCAGGTTGAAGAAGTCTCTGTATGGGTTAAAACAGTCAGCAAGGATGTGGTATCTGAAATTTGATACCTATATACGGGTACTTGGCTTCACTAGAAGCAAGGAGGATCACTGTGTTTATTTTAAATGAATTTTTGACCGTCTTATTTATTTGGTCTTGTATGTGGATGATATGTTGTTGATTGGAAATGACAAGGAAATTATCCAAGATTTGAAGACCCAACTATTCTCCAAATTCGACATGAAGGATCTTGGTGCTGCAAACTATATTTTGGGCATGGAAATCAAGAGAGATCGGGAAAAGAGGAAGCTCTGGTTAAACCTGAGGAAGTATGTTGATACTATATTGCAGAGTTTCTATATGTAGGATAGTAAACCGGTGAATGTTCCTATTCCTGTAGGTGTAAATTTATCTGTTGAACAGTGTCCCAAGACACAAGAAGAAGAGGAGGATATGTCTCGTGTTCCATATGAAAGTGCAGTGGGTAGCCTGATTTATGTAATGGTTTGTACTAGACCCGACATTGCACATGCAGTGGGAATATTGAGCAGGTTTATGAGAGACCTAATGAAGGAGCATTGGATAGCAGTGAAGTGGGTTTTTAGATATTTACGTGGCACTGGTGATTATGGCTTGTGCTACCAGGGAAGACTAGGATTGGAAAGAATGTTGGACATTCGTGGTTTTGTTGATGCAGACTGGGTTGGAAATCTAGAGCAAAGAAGATCTACAATTGGGTATGTGTTTAGCCTATTTTGAGGCGTAGTCAGTTGGATTAGTTAAAGATAGTCTGTAGTGGCTCTTTCAACTACAAAGGCAGAATACATGGTAACCACTCATGCAAGCAAGGACGTAGTTTAGTTGCAGAGATTGTGTTCAAGTATGGGGTTGGTACAACAAGTTATAAGGATAGAATGTGATAGCCAAAATGAAATTTTCTTGGCTAAAAACCCTGCTTATCATTCAAAGATAATGAACATTGATGTTCAATATCACTTTGTTAGATTTATGGTTGAGGCTAAAAGGGTGTTGCTGGTAAAGATGGACACTTTGATGTATGTTGCAGATGCATTGACAAAGTTTGTGGGCACTCAGAAGTTCTCTTGGTGTAGAGAAACAATGGGTGTTGAAGAATTGGGCCAATGACTAAGCTCTCCTGTGGCCCGTTGGGAAAGAAAAAAACAAGTGGGATAATGTCGAGTATGTGTAATATTCTTTCCACGACTAATCACGCGTGGGGGGGTATGCCGCCCATTTGCGATGGTCGCAACGGGGGAGTCACATGGGGGACAATAGCCCCCCCTGTCGGGGTCTGGGGCAGTGCTCCGACGAAAATTTTTTGGTCCTTAATTTCTAGTGGGTGGTCTGCGCCCCTGGTTTTGCGCATGGTTTTGCACATGGTTTTGGGGTATGATAGTTTTCGGCCCTTGGTATTTTTGTAGATCCAGTCAAGGGAACTATGGTTATGTTCTAATCCAGGGTTAATGGATTAGATTTTATGTATGCTTCGACATGTATATATATGTGTTGTAACACTAAAAGGAATATAATGAAATATCAAGCTGGTCATCCCGATTTGGGATCCACGGGAAAATCTCTATGTTTATCTGTTCTATGTTTTATGCTTTTTCTATTGTTTATTTTTTGTTTTAAGATTCGTGTTTAGATAATTTCTGTTTAGGGTTAAACCCTACAATAACTTAACCATACATAGATGCAAACCATGATTCCTAGATCTCCAGGCACCCAACCACAACAACAGGATCAACTGCAGCTAGAAACGCAATCAAGACCTCCTACTGACATAAACATAGGTGTCAAAGAATTCTTTGAAATATTGTCAAAACCGTCACCTTTTCCGAATTATGGATTTCGATGTGACAACAGGGCTTTCAGAAACTATTTAGGAGATTGGAAACCCTTGTATCCTCTAACCAAGCACTAAAAAGAGAGGTCGATGAAGTCAGGATCAAATTAGTTGTAATGGAAGGCGAGAATGGTTCAGTGAAGTAGCTGTTGAGGGACAACAAGGAGCAAGTAGTTCACCACCACCCCTCTAATGACACTCTACAGATTGAACTTCTCGATTTGAAAAACAAATAGGAGGAGATCAAAGCTCAGTAACCGGCCTTTAAACAAGAAACAAAAACACACATCAACTCATAGGCATAGGTTTCTAGAGGGAGGGATACCATCTTTCTCCCCTTCTAGCCACAATTGAGGAGGTGGTACAATCAAAACTCATGGAGGAATGATGTAGAAAAGCGTGAGAATTGAACCTCAAAGTGAGTTTTCCTCTCACATCCTTAGACCCCATGGTGGTTGCGACCCTATTCCTCAATGAAAAACTAGATGTCTAGGATGTGACCCTTGATAGAGATTTGCTTGGGTACGATTCGACTCTCTTTCTCTGGTTCACGTTGACCGCTGATTGCCTTTGGGCTCTGAGAGCTAAGTGAAATCTATTCTCACTTCCTAGTAAGATCTTTGTTGATGAAGATCTCACTAAAACATAGGTTGTTGAGCTCAAACGCTCTAGGGAGTTGGTCACAACAATACGTTGGGCAGGGAAATGGGAAGTTATTAGGAACCTCAAAGCAGTGATTCGAGATACTTTTCCAGCTAGGTGGAAGCCCCATTTCGGGTCTTCCAAATGATAGGCTCATTGGGGGAGGCAACAAGGGGCATCCATTTTCGTCAATTGTTGGAATGGGAATGGGTATTTTTGGACATCTACAGGTCTATTATATGATTCTCTTCAACTTTTAGATATCTTATTCATCACCGAGATGCATGAGAGCCCTATTCGACCTCTCCCAGACATTACAGGCATCAAGATAGACAAACTCCCTTCATCCAGCCTTGCTTCAATTGGTATCAAGATATACCAACTCCTTCCATTCAAGTATTCTTTGTGTGCACTAGACCACCTCCTACCAACCAAAAAAGATATGAATAAAATCATCCGAGAGGATATTTACAGGAAATATGTATAGGTTATTCGGATAAACCCTCGGGATGGGTTACGTCTGATGGTGGCTTTCTATGCTGAGAAATTCATGTTGTTGAGAGATGGACTCATTATTCAGCCCCTTTACATGCTTCGCCATTGGATGCATGCACTTCGCATTCCCTTGGGTAAAATTAGATTAGGTTCTCATAAACTATACATTGAGACTGACCATCATATTGCCAGATTAGATAGGATTTTCCAGTTGTTCCACCTTCGAGAGACTGAGTCAGAGGAGCACTTCATCTTTTGCTACCCCATTTACTATGAGATTCATGGGAGATTCCATTGCTTGTTCAGAGGGATCTAGACCTTATATAGCTTCTTTCGATACCCAGAAAAAATATGTATCTCCTTGTACATATAGGAGGCCACGAGACTTCGGACACTGATTCTGTAGCCTCCCGCCGATAAGAGGCATGAAGAAGCAACTTAATAACACTGTTTCCTTAGACTCTAGATTAGTGCGGGCTACAGTGGCCATCCCCCTAGCACAAGGTCCCATGAGTCATTACTAGAACAGATCTCTTACTAGCACACAGTTGAGATTGCCCAATCATCAACGACACATCACTTCTTCTGGACAATGGCGTAACAGAGGGTCGAGTTCCTCCCCTAGCCCTCCCTCAGGAATGAGTTTTTTGCATTCAACCTCGAGTGTTAGGAGAGAGATTTAGTGGACCATTATCTTGCGCCCTCTGCACTTGGAGTCCAGGAATTTCCTCATTTTGGTTTTGAGGCATTATGTTTTTCTTGCTTTATTTCTTATTTCTTGATCTTTATATAGGAGACCTTTTGGTACTCCTCCTTGTATCAAAATCATTGTACTCTGCAGTCACATTGACCTACTTTTGTGGTCGTTCATCGTACAAATATAATTTCTTTCTTTCTTTCTTTCTTTTTGTATTCTTGTATCCACTCTATAGTCTTGTACGCAACTCCTCAATACTTCTGAATTACCCTCTAATGGTAGCAATTTCCACTGGAATTTGGTCGCAAACCTTTGTAGTTCCTTTTCTGATTAATTTTTATCATTAGGGTCTTCATTCTTCTGCTCCATTCTCAGCCATGACCATAGACAAAAATCTTAGCTAGTAAGATGAATCATAATAATAACTATATGATGTTTGATCATGCTTGAATGTGTAACTATACCTAGATATTTGTTTTGTTATTCTTATATTATTATGTATGGACCCTAGGTAAAGCAGGGCCAGTATTTAATGGGTACAATATAGGAGTTTTTTCCTTGTAATTGTAGTTCAATGACCTTATGGTTATTAATTGTACCTACTGTTGACACCTCATGAGGTTTAGCAGCACAAGGTTTCCTACGCCCAATTTCCCACTGTGGCTTCTTGATGCACTTACCGAGGAAAAGAGTGATGGAAATTGCTCATCATAACTTGGTTCTTCCCATATTTCCATCCTCCATCTCGGATGGGTGCCTCTGCCTCCTAAAGTGTTGTATAAAATGGTGCTACACAATAATTAGCTAAGAGATTTGATAGCAAGAAAATGACCAAATTCTTAGGAAATTAACCATCATTTGCAATAAGGACTGCAGGGTCCCTTGTTGTGGCTCCTTTTCCTATTTGGATTTGAATGAGGGCATGAATTACTAAGTATCTTAACAACTATCTCACCAATGCCTTAAGATACGAGACTCAAATACATGTAGTTTCCAAGTGTTGTAGGCATATGGATGTGTCATTTCAGATTTTGATTTTATTTGCAGTAATTGTGCTTCGATATTGATAATGTGTCAAGGTGAATAGATGTAAAAGGGTAGTAAATTGACACAACAAACTATGTGAATGGCGTTATTCATTATTGCATGGTTTAATGCTGATATTTTTACAAAATTCATTGTAATATTAGTAACTTCAGGTTTCACTTTTACATGTAGCCCATTGATACATAACCCATTTCAGGCTGTTGATTCTTCCTTGTAACAGTTTCTCATTATTCATGTTAAAAATGTCTTGAGGAAAAACTGATATACAACACAATATATTACATCAATGGTATGATGGAGATGTTGATGTCCATATGATTCATAGTTCGGATACCATGACAAAGTTCACCATAACTTTTTGATGCATATCTTATCACCATTCTTAAGAAATTTGGGTTTCTGGTCATCTAATGGATGTATAATTGAATGTCTTGAAATTAATGTCCTCATGATTACCTATAAAGGACGCATGATAATTATCATTGAAAGTAGCACAACACCCTCACTAGTTGTAGCTCGGATCTATGTAAATTTATTTTTCTATTTTGGATTCTTCGTCGTAGATTGGGATGGTACATGCCTAAGGTTTCCATTTTCTTCTCACAAAATATGTAGGTGGCATATAAATGGTTAAAATATGCCTTTGTTTCCCTAGAGTGATTTTTGAATAGTGTTGACACCTAATCCTATGGATGGGTGTGCATATGTATTTTTGTATATTATTTATTATTAGGAAATAAGGAAGGCCAAGAGTCATTGGGAGTTGAATCCCAATAGCCTCACCTCCCATCTATAAAAGCATGTACATTCTTCAGCTAATACACAATTCTAGTTTTGAGGAGTTACCTCCTGGTTTGACATGGTATCAGAGCCAGCCCCACATTTGGCATTTCTGCCCTGTGGTGTAACTCCCTACCCTTTGCTCAGTCAATTTTATTAATTGTTTTCTGCTGCTCCTAATTGCTAGACTGTTATTCTGCATTTTTTTTTCCCTATTTAGCACTGACATTTTCAGGCTCTGCCATTCCAAGCAGTCCTGCAACTCTGTCTTCTGCAGATTCACGTTCAATTTTTTTTTATGTAACGCCCCTTTGGGCCTCCTCCGCTCTCCCAACGCCTTACCTACCCTACGCCCTCTCCCTCATCCCTGCGCCCTCTCCATTCATTTCCCTCGACCTGCGCCCCTCCCCTCACTCGCCCCTCCAGCGTTCAATAACATACAATATCCAGCGCTGTCCATTCCAGAAGCATGCATCACAGTCCTTCATTTACTGTACGCGCTATCTCCATTTGTATATCCAAACAGTGTTGCGCTGAACTGTGTATGGTATAAGCAGCGTGGAGGAGTGTCACACATCCACTGTTTTACGTCCCTCACCATTGCGCTCTGTATATATATGTAATACCCTGTCCATTGTTTGTTTAAACGCTGCGGGATAACATTGTATTTAAATGCTGTGATTACATGGTTCCAACGGGGTATCGTATCACCATTTTAATACGCTGTCTGCCCATATAGTCGACTCCATTCATATCGTTGTCTGTCCATTTATATATTAAATGCTGTCTATTCACATACATGCTTCGCTTCGTTCGTAATACCGCCCTTTCCCATTCCAATACCGCTCTGTCATTGGCCTGTCCGCCTGTTGTAAACGCTGCAATTTAATACATTGTATAATACACTGTCTGTCCACGCAGCTCAGTCACTCTGTCATTACACGGTGGCGGTAATACACTCTGGCATACATTTAACGCTGGTTTTTACAACGTGTGTCTGGTTTATATATTTGCTGCTATCATATATAAAACGTTGTCCTGCGCCAGTCATATACATTGTGAAACGCATATATTAAACGTTGTCCCTTTTTGTTAGCACGTTGCATATCAATGCGTTGTCCACTGTATGTTAATACATTGCGCCCTTCTCATTTGTTATGCAGTCACTTATATAAGGTCAGTTAATACATTGCACCCTTCTCGTTGTTAATACATTGCGCCCTTCTCATTTGTTAATACATATGCAGTCACTTATATAACAACGCCCCTCCCATTGTGTTATATTTGTTTATATATATGTGTTCACTAAGCACTTTCCCTATCGACTTCTCCTCTCCCTTTCATAATTGCGCCCCTCCCATTGTTTAATACCGCCCCTCATATTGTATCACTGCCCATACGCCCCATTCACCATTCCATATCATCTTTTTATATACATTTTTTCCCCAAACAAAAAAAAAAAATACATTTTTTTTATGCAGAATCAGTTTATAGCAAAGAGTCCTTTTTTAAAATTCAGTCTTCAGCAAAAGTTTTCTGAGCAGATTTAGTTTCCAGAAAGAGTTTTTAAACTCAGAAAATTTTTTCCAGCAAGAGTTTTTGCCCCTTTATTTGAAATATTTCAAGAGTTCAAAGTTTTTATAGCAGAATTTGTTTCCTCTTCAGAAGATTTTTTCCAGCAGTCTAATGCATTCTCTCATCTCAATTGTTGGGATAGTTCTCTCCGGCAAAGAGAACTATCTTGAATGGTCGCAGAAAATTAAACACACACTCATTTTTAATGAGCTGTGGAAAGGAATCTGTGAAGGACAAGCAGAAAATCCACCAGAGAAGCCCACTTCAGATAAAGAGCTTGCCATTTGGGAAAACAAGAACTGCAAGGCTTATGCCTTGATTGCAGCCTCAGTGAGTGAAGAGGTGAGTCGCCATATCTCATCATTCTCAAATGCCTATGAAGCCTTGAAGAAACTAAAAGAACTCTATGACTCACATTCAGAATTAGAAAATGTTCAATTGATGATTAAGCTGTTCAGTCTTGAAATGAAGAATGATGATCCCCTTGCTTTAGCTTTAGAAGTAAGATCTATAATGCATGACATTGAAAACAATGGTGTAAAAATGGATATACCTCTCATAGCATATGTTAAGGCATTATATCCGACTTACTCACATTATCTTGAGTCTTTGCAAGCAAGTGGAAACTTTCAGCATATCACCTTTGATACACTTGAGAAAAAGTTTGCAGAAAGAGAGTTTTTGGAATATAGATGGGCCCCTTTCCATCTTCCGAAGAAGCTGCATACTTGGTACAAAGAGAAAAGAGTCATGTCTAGATTCATCCAGAGGAAGAGGTGGCGAAGAGGAAGAGGATCAAGAAGGAACTTCACGTAATGCAACTAAGTATAGACAAATTGTAGGAAGTCTTATCTATCTGACCACCACCAGACCTGACATTTCATTTGCTGTTGGAATCCTCTCAAGGTTCATGCAAAAACCTTGTGAAGGACATTGGTTTGCTGCAAAAAGAGTACTAAGGTACTTGAAGGGGACTCAAGACTTTGGACTCAAATATACACAGGTAGGCGACTTCATCTTGACCGGATACTCTGATTCAGACTTTGATGGCGACAAAGAAACAGGGGTGTCTACTACAAGTTACACCATGAGTCTTGGATCAGGAGCTGTCTCATGGAGATCACGCAAACAGTCAGTTCCAGCAGATTCCACGACCGAGGCAGAATATGTGGCAGCAGCTGAAGCAACAAAGGAAATTGTGTGGCTCCGGAAAATCCTGGAAGATTTGCAGATGAAACAGGTGTATTCCACTCCACTCATGATCGACAACACTTCTGCAATAAAGTTGGCCAAGAACCCAAAGTTCCATGATCGAAAAAAGCACATCAATACAAAGTACCATCTCATTCGACATCATGTTCAGGCCAAAACCATCCATCTACATCATTGTTCCACAAATGAGCAAACTGCTGACATCTTCACCAAAGCACTTGGAAGAGAAAAGTTTGAAAATTTCAGATCGATGCTTGGACTCACCAACATCCCTTCGGATTAAAGGGGGGAATGTTGACACCTAATCCTATGGATGGGTGTGCATATGTATTTTTGCATATTATTTATTATTAGGAAATAAGGAAGGCCAAGAGTCATTGGGAGATGAATCCCAATAGCCTCACCTCCCATCTATAAGAGCATGTACATTCTTCAGCTAATACACAATTCTAGTTTTGAGGAGTTACCTCCTGGTTTGACAAATAGTACTACGTCATGCTAAATGGCTTACAGGTTATGGGAATAAAACACAAATTTGAGTGGCGGTTTATCTCATGGCATACGAATTGAATTCCCCACAAGCCTGGATCACCAGATGTATTATTGAATTGGCATACAAAAATGACCTCGTGCAGTCACTTGCATGGTTCACAACGATTCACACAATTTATTACTCTTGTAGCTTGTTTGTGTTATGTTGTTTGTTGCATGATTTGAAGAAGTACCCTTGTTGCATAATTACTGACCTATGCTTATGTTCAATTTACCGCACAAGCATACATGTCATAGGTGAGCTTACCATATGTTGATAGGTATTAGAGATCTGATTGGAATGAACAACAATAACAGCACTCAGACAGGGAAGGCTATTTCTAGTTAGAGAGGGCATTTGTACTACTCATTTAGATATTTTGCTACAGGAAATAAGGATACTACTTGTAGAATCTGGGACACTCAAACTTAAGCTTTTCTGTAGTAGTCCTGAGGTGCATTGTGGTTATTGAGACTTCATCAGATGGCTATCTTGGATGCTACGACCAATTATGATCAATCTCAAGAGAACAACCCTTTAGGTGAAAGCGCTGGCATATTATTAAATCCAGACTTGTTACTTCATAAGCATGTAATATGAGCCTTAATTGCAGAAAAGTTTGAACTCTTTCACTATACTTACCCACCGAAAAATTGAGAGAGACATGTCTGAAATTAATGTATTGACGGCCCCATTAACAAGTTGCTAAATTTGGGTAATATATAAAGCACAAAAAAACTTCAAGCATAAGAGCGTTGAGGAAGCAGTTTAGATACTGCCAAGCAATAAATCACAAAAAAATTACCCCACAACTTCCCATGAATATAAATCATGAAAAGATTACAAGTACAGACCAAAATTGTTGCCATAGGAAATATTGGAACCTAGTTCAGAAAGGAAGCCCTATCATGGCACACGGAGCATAGCTTAGATGAAATTCATAATGGCCAAATTCAACTTCTTACTAGAATTGACGAAATGGGGTCAATTAAAATGGAGGTAAACTTCCATAATCTCAAAACTCTGCCTCTTGTAATCACTATTTCCAACACTGTTCTCATGGTGATCCCATGGAGACACCGATTTCATACTCACCTAAAACAAACTATAGCTCCTCTAATATCTTGTAGAGCCCATTTCATCCAAAACACTCAAAAATAAATTACCTTAATATATTTTAGAGCCCATTTCATCCAAAACGATCAAAAAGAAGTAACTACTATGTATTCGACTTCTACTCACTCAAATAGAAATTTACCTTAATATCTTGTAGAGCCCATTTCATCCAAAACACTCAAAAATAAGTAACTACTATGTATTCCACTTCTACTCTAGATAGAGAAAGTAACGAATCTTTCTTGCTTAACCATTAAACGAAAGACTCTTCTAAGTAGAATTATACATTGTCCACTTGTACTTTTCACAAGCCTAGTTGAATCTCTATATGTTTTCAATGTAAATTTCTACTAGTAAATTTCTCAATGTAAATTTCTTAACTTGTACAAGTTCTATAGGCAGAGTCTGTAAAGGGCCAGGTAGCCTCCAGATCTCATCTTTTATGAAAGGTGAAATATCTAGTAAATTCCCCTACAGTCAATCTCTGGAATAGATCTAAATAGAAGCTTCTCATTTTAATATCCATAAAACACAACCACTTTAAGGTAAACTGTGTACATGTGTCATTTATCCCACAAACTAAAGGCTTCCTCCCATTAATTTGAGATGTGAATTCTAGACCATAAAATTTTTAAGTCAAACTTTAAGATAAACCATGCACATGTCATTTGCCTCATGATCTTGTGTCATTTCTCCCATGTCAGATATATTTTTTATTGAATTTTTTTTTTTATATATAAGGATAAGAAAACCATTAAATATGGTTGAAAAATGGAAATTATGCATAAAATTTTCTTGCTATCCTGATCCAGGGAAAGCGGTGATTACATATGTGCTTTCCAATATTGCGACTAGCAAAGTTGTCCAAAGGAAAATGAATATATCAGGAAAGGAAAGAAACAACGAGGCATATTTATTGGATTGTTAGAAGGCTTGCGAACAACGATGGAGTATGGATCAAATGGAATTGTAGTTTTCAGCAATTTTGAATTTGTGTGCAACCAAATGAATGGCATGTGCCAAGTTAATAAGGAAAGGCTAAAAGAACTACATGGAATAACAACCAATATTGTTAGCCAATTTCAATTTTTTAGTATACGGCATTGTACAAATGTGAATAAGATGTCTGTTGATTTATTGTGTGGGGCAATGCCAATTCAGGATTCATCTATCAAATATGAATTAGAATTATATAGAGCAATGCCAACACAAGATTCATCTCTCAAAGATGAATTGGTTTTGAGATGCTCTTCTTCAAAATTTCAAGATTCATCTCTCAAATATGAATTAGTGTTGAGATGCTCTCCTTCAAAATCTATTGATGGACATTGTAACATATCTTGGATATGTGTCTGTTGTGTACTTATAAATGCATATTTTTTAATGTTCATGTGATTTTTTCAATTATATACCAAGTGTGCTCCCACCACACCATGTAAAGCACAACTTGGTTAACTTCACATTTGCAACAAGTGGTGAACTTCACATTTTTATAAAATTAAAATGCGGGGACTTTAACAAATTTTTGTTTAAATGGAAATTATTTAAATGCAATTTCACTTCTTTTTTAATGACCATGTGTTTTTTTCAATTTTATACCAAGTGTGCTCACACCATGTAAAGCGCAATTTGGTGAAATTATCATTTTTATAATTTTTTTTTTGTTAAATTGAGTTTCACACATCAATTAGTGCTTTGAAAGTTGCGTTCTACATCATTTGTGTACACTAAATTACATTAATTTTTTGAAATTTATTTTGTGTAAATTCCGCCAATATATATATATATATATATATATATATATATATATATATATATATATATATATCATGGAGGATGAACGATGAAGATCAACAGAATCCCATATGGGGGATCAGGGATCGGCGGATGTTAATGGTATTTAAATATAATCTTAAATCTCCATACATGTGTGTACATATGGAATTGATTTTTTGTTAACTTTGTGAGTTAAATTAGTTGTTAATAAGTTTCTTTTTTTATTATTTAGGCACTAAAAGGAGAAGATTCTCTACCCCATCCATGGAGCATGCCCATGGTTCACCCTGTCCTAGTATGGTTCATGCAATTTAATCAATGAATATGTACATGTATTTATATGTACACATGAATTTATTTTTCAATTGATTATAAATTCGTGTTTTTTTATGAAGCTTCTCTCTCGTCTTGAGAGGTTGGTGGTGGTTCAGATCCCCTTAGAGGGACATCAATGAGTGGTAGTATTTTGTGTGAAGGTGTTGATATTTATTCCCCTGGAGGCCAATCAACGACTTGTGGAGCTAGTTCTCAGCAGGGTCGTTCTGGGTCTCCACAGTTTCAAGGTGGAGAAGATGTTAACCAACCACGTCGAGGTTGCCATCAATTTCAATATCTTTTTCATTGAATTTGTACAAATTTGTTTACATGTGTTTTTTCTAATATACAAAATTTTATATATATTGATGCAGAGGCTGAAAATGTTCCAAATATTGGTCAAAATAGATGCATGGCAGAACGTTGCATTCAATAAGAAGGTTGTCTACCCACGAAAACTTATCCAGTCTACATTTCTAATATACCATGGGAAAAAAACATGGTGCAATGCACCTTACAAATGTGTCAAAAACTTCATACAAAATTGTGGAGAGATCTCATGGCTTTGACTCTACTTGCTGAGATTTGACAAAGCCTCGAAATTGTTACACATTCATTGGGTGAAATTGTAAATGTGTACAAAAATATTGGGCCAACGACTGATACATTTGTAGAAGTGATGAGAAAGAGAAAGAAAATAGTAATGGGTCCCGATAAATGGGAGGATGTAAAACAAAGAGTTACAAAAGATATGGCGAACTCAATGCTTAATTTCAAGGAAGGGCCAAAAAGAAAAATGTTGAAGGTGCAATATTTCAAGCACCCAAATATAGCTCACTATTTGTATGTTAGGCACCGTGCGGCCTATGGAAGGCTCCCATGGAACGACGAGGTTCCTGTTTATTTTGCACAATTGTTTTACACAAATTTTTTTTTGAATATGAAACCCAACTACAATGACCTTCTGTCAGAATTTTTTGGTCTGGGGAAAGGTCAATCGTATGACCGTAAGGGCGCTAAGTGATATGTGGAGTTGCCTCGCCCTGAGCTGCCATTGGTGAGTCAACCTTTTCGGGTTGAAACTCTGCGGTCAGAGATGGATACGACTTCTCAAATAAGTCGGGAGGCAATAGATGTCATGATTGACAATGTTCATAGCAGATTGGGTAGAGTCGGTGTTTGTCTAAATCGACAAAGAGCATGTGAAAATGAAAAACCGCCATCTCAGCATACAATGAAGAGATTGACAAGTACGAAGGTTAAGTTGTGCATATGCAAATACTTTGGCGACAAGACTACCAAGAGAAGAAAAGGGAATGGCAGGCAATGACTTTGTGCTCAAATTATTTTAAATACAAGCAATGTGTACCTAAAGGAATATGTATGTGGCGTGAAGCGCACGAAAATGCGAACAAGCTGCTGATAAAGTAAAATGGCAACACGTCGAGGGGTACCGAACAAGTGTTGATTTTTTTTTTTTTTTTGCCGGCAAATTTTGCCGGCAAATAAGGTTTGGGAATTTTGCCGGCAAATTTTGACAATTTGCCGGCAAATTTTTTTTTTTTTTTTTTATTTTATTTTTTTTTATTTTATTTTGACGAATGGAATACATAA